>ML423192.1:75829-185448 GCA_005239525.1 Nicotiana knightiana | reverse complement strand
ATGGGGCAAACGCCCGGCTATCGCCCGGGCGTCTCCTTTTGCGTATTTTTGACGTATTTGCATCCCTTTAACTCAGTTTCAATTTCCAATTCACCTACACATGAAATAAACTCCATTAAGCACATAAAAAGTGTAATTTTATCATTAATGCGCATAAAATGTAAGGTATATCACATGTTAAACTATTCAATTTAGTCTCGCATCAGTGCCACAAAGATGAATCAGGGCTTGAGGTAGCATTACTGGTGGAGGATAATGAAGCAGGACATAGTGCATTTTATAGCTTGGGGTATGAATTACCAGTAGGTGAAGTATGAGCATCAACGGCCAGGTGGGTTGCTTTAGAAGTTAGAGATTCCAGAGTGGAAATGGGAGCGGATCACTATGGATTTTGTTATTGTGATTCCACAGACTCAGTGGAAGTTTGATGTAGTTTGGGTGATTGTGGATAAGCTGACCAAGTCAGCTCATCTCAGTCCTGTGATGACTACCTATTCTTCCGATCAGCTAGCTCGAGCTTATATCCGAGAGATTGTCAGGCTTCATGGCATACCGGAATCCATCATCTCTGACCGGGGTACGCAGTTTACATCACGGTTCTAGAGGGTTGTACAACATGAGTTGGGTACTCGAGTGGATCTGAGCACAACATTTCACCCTTAGACGGACGGATAGTCCGAGCGCATTATTCAGATATTAGAGGATATGCTCCGTGTGTGTGTTATGGAGTTTGGAGGTTTGTGGGATCAATTCTTTCAACTTGCATAGTTTTCCTACAAAAAAAGTTATCAGTTGAGTATCCAGATGGCACTGTGTTGACCCATGTCACTGCATAGTTTTGAAGATCGACAAAAAGGTGACAAGTTGAACCAGGTCCATCAGAGCACACATCTTCGACTGACTAGCTGGCTCATGAACCGTATATGCTTAGGATATGTTTTGAATATGAAATATCAATGAACCAAAAGATTGTCTCCTAATGCGAAAGGTTGCAAACTAATTTGATTAATTGAAGTCGAATTAAGCAAGGAAAGTAACAAAAAAAAAGGAAGTTGAGTTTGGTTCGAATTGGTTCACCCAGGTAGAGTTGAACTAGAATTGGAAGACAAGCTCAACGACTGACTCTATAAATACTTGATGTATTTCTGTTGGAGTTCAACACGCACAAAGCTGAAGTGAATCAAAGTCTGAAAGCAAAATTCCCAGAGTTATTTTTGCTAGCAGAATCATTGTGCGATGCAAAGGCTACAGTTCAACTAGAAGAACCAGTTCCATCTGATTGATTATTGATTCTACTTGATTGTAGTAGGAGTTTTTAATATTGTATCTTTCAGCTTTCATAGAAGCAATTGTAATAGGTACATATTGATCAAGTTAGAAGNTTACTACAAAGGGGTTAGAGTTAATCCTTAGGATTACAAAATAGTTTATTTTGTAAGTCCGTTTGGCTCAGAGTTTTTAGTGAAGAGTTGAGAAAATCCTACTGAGGAGTAGGTCGTGGGTTTTTCACTTTTTGAGCCAGGTGTTTTCCACGTAAACATCTCTGTGTTTTTACTTACTGTTTTTTATTATTCCGAAACAGTAGTAGTTGAAACACCATGAAGAACCAGGTTCTTCTACTGAGACAACACTAAAAAATTGGGCACCACACAAACTAACCTATCTTCTTGTGTGGTATTGTAGTCTAAAACATCAATTGGTATCAGAGCAGGTTATCCTTGAAAGGCTAACACCTTGGAGAAGATCAAGATGAGTGCACCACCTGGAAATTGGGAAGGTCAATCAACTGCAAGGCCACCACTCTTCAATGGCCAGTACTACTCATGGTGGAAAAATAGGATGAAGGATCACCTAATTGGAGAAGACTATGAACTCTGGGACATAGTCACTGTTGGTCCTCTAGCTACCATTATGAAGACTACTGAAGGTATAGATATACCAAAGACAAGAGTTGATTGCACTGCTGAAGATCTAAAGAAATGGGAGAAGGATGCAAAGGCCAAAAAGTGGCTAGCGTGTGGACTAGGTCCAGACGAGTACAGCAGAATCCAAAGCTACACCACTGCCAAAGATATTTGGGATACCTTGCAAGTAGCCCATGAAGGAACACCTCAGGTAAAAAGGTCAAGAGGTACTCTACTATACTCTCAGTATGAAAACTTCACTATGAAAGAAGGAGAGACTATTAAAGAGATGTACACAAGGTTCACAACCTTGACTAATGAACTGAAGTCACTTGGAAGAATCATTCTTGAAGAGGACAAGGTTGAAAATATCCTAATAAGGGTCTTTCCTATTTATTGGGAAAGCAAAATCACTGCTATCTAAGAATCTAAAAATATGGCAAACCTCATATTGGATGAGCTAATTGGAAACCTCACTGCCTATGAACTGAAAAGGCAGACAATGAAGATGGATGGTCTAAAGAAGGAGAGGAGTCTTGCCCTAAGAATCACTGAGGGTGCAGATCTGGAAGATGATGAGATGGCCATGATCACCAAAGAATTCAGAAACTTTCTCATGAGAAAGAAAGGCATCTCTAGAGGAGGAAACTACAACAAAGCAAAGGCTCTAGAAAGACCAACCAACGAGGGATGCTATAAATGTGGAAAAGGACTGACCATCTCATTAAAAATTGTCCTCAGTGGGAAGTAGAGTGGAAAAAGGAAAGATATGAGAGAAGGAACATGAGGAAGGAATAGGTTCAACCCAAGACAACCACAACAAAGGCTATGGTTGCTGCTTGGGGGGAAAGTTCAGATGAAGAATCAGAAGATGGGGAGACTGAAGATCAGGCGCTCATGGAAATTGGAGAATCTGACAAGGAATCACATGAAGAACCAGAGGTAAGTATCTCTCATCTTAAAAACAAAGTAAAGTTCCTATCTAAGGAAAAACTCTCTGAGTTGCTACTTGATTTCATAGATGATTCTGAGGAAACAACCAAAGAGAAGGATCAACTATCTAAAGAATGTTCAATGCTAAAAGCAAAATGCATAAACCTGGAAATCAGAGTCACTGAATCTGAAAAGAAAAATACTGACTTGTTGAACCAGGTTCATCCTCTTTAAACTGAGATTCTAGAACTAAAATCTAAAAACTTAAAGCTAAAGCTAGGATCAAGTAAAAGGGTTATTGATCATTCTCATATCATGTTAGAAGAAAACATAGGAAAATTAAAAGATAAGATGTATGCCAAGGACGAACAAATAAGAACTCTTAATGAACAACTTGGCAAAGTCAAACATGAATTAGATCGAACCTGTAAATGGATCAAATCCTCTGATGCTCTGATATGGCTTCAAGAGAATCATAGTATCAACAGGAGAGGGATTGGATTTGGAAGTCAATTGCCCAAGTGGGATCGCAAAAACAAGTATCTCACTCTTCCTGAGAATAAAATCTGCACCCATTGTGGTAAGACTGGGCACTACAAATATGAGTGTACTGCAAAAGAGCAGGCCAGTCGAAGAAATGAGAGGTTTGTAAAAGGGAAAAACTGGCTACCAAATTGGGCCAGGAAAAATTTGATTCATCCATTCTCTCATAGAAAAGGACCCAAACTAGTTTGGGTTCTTAAGAATAACCTTTGATTCCTTTTGTAGGTTCAAGTGAGAGGAGGCAGCTAGATTTGGTACCTGGATAGTGGCTGCTCAAAGCATATGACTGGGAACATGGAACAGTTCCTTTCACTTGAAAGTCTCAAAGGAGGAAATGTCTCCTTCAGAAACGGAAAGAAAGGTGAAATCATTGGGGATGGTAAGGTAGGTAAGGACGATACACGATCAATTGAACATGTGTATCTAATAGATGGCTTGAAATATAGTATGNTGGCACAAACGACTTGGTCATGCAAGTCTAACTCAGCTTAACAAACTAGTCTCTAAGAACTTAGTGGTAGGACTTCCTAACATTAAATTCAAGGAAGACAAAGTTTTTGAGGCATGTGCCACGGGGAAGCAGGTAAGGTCCTCTTTCAAAAGTAATAAAATAGTCAGTACCACCAGGACGTTGGAACTGGTTCATATGGATCTATGTGGTCCTATGAGGACTTTGAGTAGAGGTGGTAAGAGATATGTGATGGTGTTAGTTGATGACTTTCAAGGTTCACTTGGACCTTATTCCTGGCATCTAAGGATGAAGCATTTGATATGTTCACCTCATTTGTCAAGAAAACTCAAAATCAATTGGGACATCAACTGGCATCAATAAGATCTGTCCATGGTACTGAATTTGAGAATACTGAGTTTGCTGAGTTCTATGATGGACATGGTGTTAACCATAACTTTTTTGCTCCTATAACCCCACAACAAAATGGGGTTTTTGAAAGGAAAAACAGAACTCTTGAAGACATGGCAAGAACCATGCTCCTATCTACCAAACTACCTCACAGCTTCTGGGCTGAAGCAATAAATACTTCTTGTTACATAATCAATAGATGCATGACTAGACCTCTGGTAGAGAAAACTCGCTATGAATTACTTAAAGGGAGAAATGCCATGCAAGAAGAGCTGAATCCGTTTGAAAGAAGTCAAGTATGTCACTTGGTACCCAGGGCATTGGATAGATCTGTAATTGGCACCAAGTGGGTCTTCAGGAATAAGCTCGATGAGGATGGAACTGTTACAAGGAATAAGGAACGATTAGTTGTTCAAGGATATAGTCAAGAAGAAGGAATTGACTATGATGAGACCTTTGCCCTTGTGGCAAGACTGGAGGCAATCAGACTTCATATAGCATTTGCTGGACACATGAAATTCACTCTTCATTAGATGGATGTTTAGAGTGCCTTTCTAAATGGCTATCTGGAGAAAGATGTATTTGTCAAGCAGCCTCCAGGTTTTGAAAGCAAGAAGTCACTGATTTAAGGGGAAGCATAGTAGAGGAAGCTGCAGCAGGTCTTGCAAGTCTGAATAAAGCTACAGATGAACCTGGTTCATCGGAGGAAGAAACATTGGCTGAAAGGTTGAGAAAACTGGGGGAGTCTTATAACCCCAAGAGAATAAGGAGTCAGAAACCCAAGAAGGCAACTCACCCAATTCCTTCAAAGAAAAGGAAAATTTCTGAAGTTGCTGATGTTTCTGCTCAAAACGTTAGAGCTACTCGTAGCACTGTGAGAGAAGAAGAAGAGAAATTAGAAAAGGCTCTGAGGGAGAGCAAGAGTGGGTAAGAGGGCTCCTTTCACTTGACTGGTTAGTTAGGAGTGATCTTTTTTCGCACATCTCCACTCTTTTTCTCTTTCAAACTAGGAGGATTGGCATTTGGCCAAGATGTGATCTATCTCTTTCCTTGGTTGTAGTGGAACTTTGGTTTTATTTAGCGAGGAACCGTTTCACTCGGCGTCGAATGATCAAAGCTAAAAGCTTTAGGCATCTTTTGAGCATGTTCAGCTTCCAAAATTCCTGGAGTCCTACGCTACGGCATTATCACGAAGAGGGCAGCAAAAGGAAAAGCAAAAGTTGGAGAGCCTGTTGAGGCTATTGAGATTGAAGAGACTGGGTTGGACCTGGTCCAACAGGAGGAGAAACCTGCTCTAGGTGTGGCTGAAACACCAAAACCCACAAAGGCTAAAGCTTCTTCAAAGAAGTCAGCTAGGATGTCTGTCGCACCAACAAGATCTGTTAAGAATACCAGGGCCAAGCCAAAGAGAGTGAAAGTTGTTTATGATGATGATGCAGGCTGGAGTGGAGAAGAGGAGAAGGAAATTGGAGTGGTGACTGACAGAGTTACCATGTTTGGAAAAAGAAAATTTTTAAAGGGTAAGCTGGTGAAGGATGTAGAGGAGACTGGAATGCAATATCTAATGGAAACTCTAGAGGTACAAGGCTGGAAGGACCTGGTCCTTCGCATGGAAGGAAGGCTGGCAAGAGCTGAGTTGATCGAGTTTATCGGGAATGCAAGTGTCAAGGAAGGTAGGGTCACGTCTATGGTCAAAGGAATTGAGGTTTCCTTTGATGTCAAAAGAACTGGGTGTTACTCTTAACATACCAGCTGAGGGCTATGATGACTATACAAAGCAGAGATGGCCTTTTCTAGATGGGATCGCCTCAAAAATCGACATCACCAGGTTCTTTAGTGATAGTGAGAAGGAGATTGAACCCAGGCCGGTTTACAAGAGTGAGATGAAGCCCGAGCACAAAATACTCTTTGAGTTCGTCATCAATTTCCTACTGCCTAGACAAGAAAGAATTCACCCGGAAAATTATATGGATCTTACATTGATGGAATGCTTGTACAGGGGAAAGCAAATTAATTGGCCAGCTTTTATCATCCAACTCCTTGACAGCGTGGTGAATGGAACCAAGGCACACACAATTCCTTATGGCTTCATTCTGATAGCACTGCTTGCACACTTTGGGGTTCCAGTAAAGAAGGCTGAGATGGCTACGACCAAAGATTATTTTGGGAAGGAAACTTTGCTTACATGCTACAATGTCAATGTTCCTGTGGATGAACCTGGTTCATCTAGGAAGCAACCAGTCAACAGAAAAGTTAGAACTTTGGTGCAAGAAAACGAGATTAAGGATATAGAGATCCTTCGCTTGAAGTCTCGTGTTATTGAGGTTGAAGAAGAGCGGGATAGTATTAGAGCTGAATTAGAAAAATAGAAAGAAAAGAACGAGGGTGTTCTTCAGCAGATGCTGTCTCTCCTACAATCCAAGTCCACAACCTCCACTGCACCTTCCCATCCTTAGGCTTCTCAGAGCTTCCATAACCCATCTTAAGACCAGTTATCAGTTTCAGTTCTTTTTATTTTTATTTTTACTCAGGGTTGGTTGTTTTTGTTTTTCTGTGTGGTGGTTGATTATCGTTACTTATCAATGAATTTTGCTTTTAGTTATTGACTTGTCTCAATTTCTGAGTTGGCTGACATTTATTGGTTTCTTGTGTTGATTAATCATGCTTTGCACCTGCAGTTGCCTCAATGGCCATGAGTAATAATTAATAAAACTGGTAAGTATCTCATTTATCAAACTTTTCGATGATGCCCAAAGGGGAAAGATAGATATGTGCTGAACTTGCTGAACTTTTCAAAAAATATTTTTAAAGTGATATTTATAACCTAATGAACCCGAATTCTCTATGATTAATGCTTAAAACCATACAAAGTTATTTGAAGTGTATACAGGATTAAGCACAGAGTTTCTCATCATCAAAAAGGGGGAATTTGTTGACCCATGTCACTGCATAGTTTTGAAGATTGATAAAAGGCTGACCAGTTAAACCAGGTCCATCAGAGCACACATCTTGGACTGACTAGCTGGCACATGAACCGTATATGCTTAGGAGATGTTTTGAATATGAAATATCAATGAACCAAGAGATTGTCTCCTAATGCGAAAAGGTTGAAACTGATCTGATTAATTGAAGTCGAATTCAGCAAGGAAAATAACAAAAGAAAGGAAGTTGAGTTTGGTTCGAATTGGTTCACCCAGGTAGAGTTGAACTAGAATTGGAATACAAGCTCAACGACTGACTCTATAAATACTTGAAGTATTTCTGCTGGAATTCAACACGCACAAAGCTGAAGAATCAAAGTCTGAAAGCAAAATTCCCAGAGTTATTTTTGCTAGCAGTATCATTGTGCGATGCAAAGGATACAGTTCCACTAGAAGAACCAATTACATCAGATTTATTATTGAGTCTAGTTGATTGTAGTAGGAGTTTTTAATATTGTATCTTTCAGCTTTCATAGAAGAAATTGTAATAGGTACGTATTGATCAAGTTAGAGGTAACTTGAGATGTGTAGAAATTAGCTAGGGGCTAGTTACTACAAAGGGATTAGAGTGAATCCTTAGGATTACCAAAGAGTTTATTTTGTAAGTCCGTTTGGCTCAGAGTTTTTAGTGAAGAGTTGAGAAAATCCTACTGAGGAGTAGGTCGTGGTTTTTTCACCTTTTGAGCCAGATGTTTTCCACGTAAAAAGCTCTGTGTTTTTACTTTACTGCTTTTTATTACTCCGCAACAATAGTAGTTGGAACACCAAGAAGAACCAGGTTCTTTGAGACAACAGTCGAAAATTGGGTATAAAACATCACACTGTATGAGGGTCTGTATGGTAGGCGATGTCGGTCTCCAGTGGGGTTGTTCGAGCCGGGCGAGGCTTGATTATTAGGTACATACTTAGTTCAGGATGCTCTGGAGAAGGTTAAGGTGATTCAGGATCGACTTCGCACAGCTCACTCCAGATAGAAGAGTTATGCGGATAGGAAGGTTCGCAATGTTGAATTCATGGTTGGAGAGAAGGTTCTGCTATAGGTGTCACCCATGAAGTGGGTTATGAGGTTCGGGAAGAATGGCAAGTTGATCCCAAGTTTTATCGGCCCATTCGAGGTGTTCGACGTGTTGGGGAGGTTGCTTATGAGCTTGCCTTGCCTCCCAGCCTGGCTGGAGTTCATCCAGTATTCCATGTTTCTATGCTCTAGAAGTATCACGATAATCCATCTCATGTGTTGGATTTCAGCTAAGTCCAGTTGGACAAAGATTTATCTTATGTAGAAGAGCCAGTGGCTATTTTGGACAGGCAGGTTCGAAATCTGAGGTCAAAGAACATTGCTACCGTGAAGGTTCAATGGAGGGGTCAACCAGTCGAGGAGGCGACTTAGGAGACCGAGCATGATATGTGCGGCCATTATCATCATCTTTTCACCACTTTAGGTATGTCCCTATACTCGTTCGAGGACAAATGATTATTTTAAGAGAGGGAGGATGTAATGACCCGGCCAGTTGTTCTGAGAGTAATATCCCTGATCCCTTATTTACTACTTCTCCCGTATCTTTTTCTGCTTATGTGACTTGTCGGGAGGTTTGGTTCATGGTTTCGGAGTGTTTTAGGACACTTAGACCCTAAAATAGAAGCTTAAGTTCTAAGATTTTGACTGTAGTTGAAATTGTGGTAAGATGACTCCGAAATGGAGTTCTGCCAATTTCGTTAGCTCCGTTGGGTGATTTTCTACTTAGGAGCGTGTCTGGATTGTGTTTTGGAGGTCTGTAGATGAATTAGGCTTGAAATGGTGAAAGTTGAATTCTTGGGAAGTTTCACCGGAAGTGAACTTTTTGATATCAGGGTCGGATTCTAATTTCGGAAGTTAGAGTAGGTCCGCAGTGTAGAATATGACTTGTGTGCAAAATTTGAGGTCAATCGGACGTGGTTTGATATGTTTCTGCATCGGTGTTAGAAGTTTGAAGTTTCAAAGTTCATTAAGTTTGAATCAGAGGTGATTCGTGTCTTTTAGCGTTGTTTGATATTATTTGAGGGCTCTACTAAGTTCGAATGGTGTTTTAGGACTGGTTGGTATGTTTAATTGAGGTCCCAGGGGCCTCGGGTTGAATTCGGATGCTTAACGGATTGAAATTGGACTTGCGTAAATTGCTGAAGCACTGTTATTCTTGTGTTACCACACCTGCGGCGGGGTTGGCCACAGATGCGTACTCGCATGAGCGAGCGTGTGGCTGCAGGTGTGTGGCTGGCTTGGTCCAGTGCCCCATCTTCACATCCGCTGATGCGATGAAGTGACTGCAGAAGCGAAAAGGGACGGCCTGGGGCAGTGTCGCAGAAGCGGACCTGCAGTGCAAACCCTGGTCTGCATATGAGGAATTTTTTACTTTAAGTGGAATCTGCCCCTACCTTGGAATTTCTGCTGGTGCGATAGGGAGGCCCGCAGCTACAAAATCGCTGGTCAGAAAAGGGCCAAGTTCGAGGGTTTTATCCCATTTTCAGTTTTGGGACTTTGAGAGCTCGAGTTGAGACGATAATTCAAGGATTTTTCAGAGAGAACTTTGGAGTAATGATTCTTAACTCGTTTATGGTTATATTCCATTAATCTATAGTTGATTTCATCATTTAATCAAGGAATTTGGGTGAGAAATTTGGGGAAAAAGGTTGGAAGTTCTTCAATTAAGTTTTTGAGTTTTGTTTGGGATTTTGATGTCGGCTTTGGATAATTTTGGTACGAGTGAACTCATGAGTTAATGGGTGTTCATATTTTGTAACTTTTACCTGATTCAGATACGTGAGCCCGAGAAGGCTTTTTAGGGCGATTTTCAAATTTCTTTTTAAAGTCTTGTTTTCATTAATTAGCTTAGTCTATTATTGTTGTATTTATGATATGTAATTGTGTTTGGCTAGATTTGGGCCATTCGGCGTCGAATAATCGAGGAAAAGGTATTCTTACGGATTGGTATGCGCTTGGTTCGAGGTAAGTTGCTTGTCTAACCTTGTGTGGGGTAAATCTCCTTAGGATTTGGTACTGCAGTGATATGTGAGCACCGTGTACATGAGGTGACGAGAGGGTAAACGGGCTATTTGTTGTAAAACCCGATTTTTACTGAGTAGTAACCCGTTTTCATCTTAATTGAGCTATACCAACATGTGTAGTTATCTTGTTTAGTCTAATATTACATGTCTACATGCTTTAACTGATTATTTGAACTTTGTACAACATGCCTAGTTGATTTCCTATTTTTCGTTGATCCTTATCAATCTTAACTGTAGAATTCTTGCTATTAACTGTTATATTTACCGGTTTGAGATGTGTTCTTACTTTTGAGACTACGAGGCGGTTCCTTGGGAGTTCTCCCTACACATTTATTTTTGTGACTACGAGGCGGTACCTCGGGAGTTCTCCCTGTATATTTACTTTTTAGAATACGAGGCGGTACCTCGGGAGTTCTCCCTGTATATTTACTTTTGAGACTACGAGGCAGTACCTCGGGAGTTCTCCCTAAACATTTACTTTTTAGACTACGAGGTGGTACCTTAGGAGATCTCTTTGCATATTTACTCTGGGACTACGAGACGGTATCTCGGGAGATCCCCTATTGTTTATCCCTTTGTGTTGTACTGTTATTTTGATGTGTTTTCCTTTTGTTAAATTCTGGTATCTTAATATACTGTTATATTCTCCTGCTTTATTTATTATATACCACTGGGCCTGACCTGACCTCATCACTACTCGACTGAGGTTAGGCTTGGCACTTACTGGGTACCACTATGGTGTACTTATGCGACTCTTCTGCACATGTTTTGTGTGAAGATCCAGGTGTTCATTATTAGTCACATTATCAATGAGCAAAGACAGTTTGGAGACTTAAAGGTATATCTGCCGCGTCCGTAGACCTCGCAGTCCCCCTCTATTCTCCCCTATGTCAATTACCTTCTGTATTTCTTGTATTAGACTCTGCTGTATAGAGATACTAGTTCCTTTTGTAGCTTGTGGATTACGATGTTTCGGGTTTTGGGAAGACTGTATATTTCTAGAGTATAAGTTATTGTACATGTCGAGCGGCATTATTACTAGTTATTCAGTCATCTATTGCAGTTAGTTGTTATGTTTTACTTTCATTTTTGTTATTTCCGCAATATGTTAGGCTTACCTAGTTGAGGAGACTAGGTGCCGTCACGACGTTTTACGGAGGGATGTTTTGGGTCGTGACACCTAACAAATTGTGGAATAACAAAAATGAAAAAAAAACTAACAACTAGACTGCAACAGAGAACTATAAAATGATAAAATGCCACCCGGCATATACAAGCAATCCAGTACAAGAGTATACACAGAGTTCCCAAAATCCGGTAATCATAAATCACAAACTACAGAAGAAAACTAGTATCTCTATACACTAGAGTCTACGAAAAGTACGGAAATGAGGGAATAGAAGAGGATTCTGAGGTCTGCGGATGTGGCAGATGTACCTTGAAGTCTCTTTACAACAACAAGCACTCTCAGCTAATAGCAGGACTGATAAGAAGTACCTGAATTTGCACACAAAACATGTGTAGAAGAGTAACATGAGTACACCACAACGGTACCCAATAAGTGCCAAGCCTAACCTCGAAAGGGTAGTCACGAGGTAAAGTTCAGGCCCTACTAGGATATAATAATAAGAAAGATTATATAATGAAATGAAGAAAGACGGGGAATTTAACAGGAAAAATTCATAGAGAAACAACAACACAACACAGTGAGATAAACAACAGGGGCGCTCCCGAGATACCGTCTCGTAGTCGCAAAAGTAAATACTTGACAGGGGATCTCCCGAGATACCGTCTCGTAATCCCAAAAGTAAATATGCAAGGAGATCTCCCGAGGTACCGCCTCATAGTCTCAAAAGTAAATGTACATGGGGATTCCCGAGGTACCGCCTCGTAGTCCCAAAAGTAAATATGCAGGGGGGTCTCCCGAGGTACTGTCTCATAGTCCCAAATGTAAACACACAACTCAAATCGGTGGAAAACAACGACTAATAGCAAGAATTCTACAGCTAAGGTTGATTCAAATCAAGAGAAGACAAGAGTTCAACTAAACATGTTGCAAAGATTTCAAATAAGCATTTAAGACACGTAGACATGCGATGTTAGACTAAACAGGATAACTACACATGCTGGTATAACTCAATTAAGATGTAACATGCTACTACTCAGTGAAAAACCATAATTTACAACAATTAGCCCATGTACGCACTCATAGTTAATTTTGGATTCTCAACCTAAATCCAAAATTAAAGGGTGGAATTAATGATGGATTAGTGGAATATAACCAAAAACAAGTGAAGAATCATAGCCCAATTGATGCCTCTGAAAATCCCTCAAAATTTCATCAAAATCTGAGCTCTCTATCTTAAGTTATGTTAAAAATGGCTAAACCCTCGATTTTGAAATGTTATATTCTGCCCAGTGATCCCTTCTTCGCGAACGCGGGAGAACCCTCGTGTTCGCAAAGAACAAAATTGCTTTAGTCCAAAATCCTTCATCGAAAACGTGATGACCTAATCATGAACGTGAAGCTTACTCAACTCAACCCTACGCGAACGCGAGACCATCATCGCGAATGCATAGTTAAATTGCCTAGAGACTCAGTAGACTACTTTTCTCGATGCGTACGTGGGACCCTCATTGCCAATGCGTAGGCTCAACCCCTCAGAGTTTCACGAACGCGAGACCTTCATTGGATATGCGAAGCACAAACCCTCTCCTGCCTCTAGCTCCCCTTCGCGAACGCGTCACTCCCCTCGAGAACGCAAAGAAGGAAACCAGGAACATAAACACCAGATATTTCTACAAGTCCAAAACTAGTCTGTTAACCATCCGGAATCCACCCGAGGCCCCCGGGACCTCAACCAAACATACCAACAAGTAGCAAAATATCATACAAACTTAGTCTAGCCCTGAATCACATCAAACAACAACAAAATCACGAATCACACTCCAATTCAAGCTTAATGAACTTCAAAACTTCAAACTTCTACAACCGATGCCGAAACCTATCAAATCACGTCCGATTGATCCAAAATTTTGCACACAGGTCATATCTGACACCAAAGACCTACTCCAACTTCGCGAATCGGAATTTGACCCTGATATCATAAAGTTCACTTCCGATCAAACTTCCAAAAAATTCAACTTTCGCCATTTCAAGCCTAATTCAGCTACAGACCTCCAAAAACACAATCCGGACACGCTCCCAAGTCCAGTATCATCCAACAGAGTTAATAGAATAGGAAAAACTCCATTTCAGAGTCGTCTTCACACAATTCCAACTACGATCAAAATTTTAGAACTTAAGCTTCTGTTGTAGGGACTAAGTGTCTTAAATCACTCTAAAACCACAAACTGTGATGACCCGATAGGTCATCTCATGTTTTAAAACCTAATTTTGTGATTAGAAGCCTTAAATATCTTGGTTTAGCCTTCCTCAATTTGTGTGCATAGTCTAGTGTTCTTCCGGAAGGCTTATATGTTAAAATCTGACAAAAATAAGAATTTTTTCCTTAGAAATTCATTAAAGTTGGATTCGGTCAACATTTTAGGAAAACAGACCCGGTTTTGTATTTTTCTAGTCCCGGTGGGTCCGTATCATAATTTGGGACCTAGGTGTATGTTCGTAATCAAATTCGGAGGTCCCTAGCTCGAGTTATTGTTTTTGTTTAAAATTAAAAGTTTGAAAGTTTTATGGTTTTTAAGAATCGACTGATGTTTGGATTTATTGATACCGGGTCCGTATTTTGGTTTTGAATCCCGGTTAGGTCCACTATGATATTTATGATTTGTCTGTCAAATTTGGTGAGAAACAGAGTTGATTTGACGTGATTCGAACATCCTGTTGTGAAAATAGAAGTTTCAAAGTTTTCTTTAAAATTTCATTTGATTTGGTATTCAATTCGTACTTCTAGGTGTCATTTTGACGATTTGATTGTGCGAGCAAGTACGTATGAAGTTTTTAGACTTGGGTGCATAGTTGTTTTAGATCCCGAGGGCACGGGTGAGTTTCTGATAGGCTACGAAGTGGTTTGAACTTAGAAAATCATAGCTTGTATATTTGATCTGCACACTTTGCATTTACGAGGTCTGGCTCGCAAATGCGAGCCTCGCATTTGCAAAGATACCATCGCATTTGCGAGTAGTGGGTTGTAGGGGGTGGACCTTCGCATTGCAGAGATGGGGGAGTTTCGCAGTTGCAAAGCTTTTCTTGCATTTGCTGGGTTCGCAATTGCGAACCCCTGGTCGCATTTACGAATCCTACAGTAGTGTCACGACCCATTTCCGGAGTCGTGATGGCGCCTGTCGTAGAACCAGGCAAGCCACCCATTTTATCTAACTAAATACAATTTCCCATATAACGCCTTTTTTAACAAGTCTGAAATCAATAATAATAATAATAAATCCAATATTTTTGTGATAACAAGTTTATGAAATCAAAAGACCAAATCCAACTAACCCCGGATCCAGTGTCACTTAGTCATGAGCTGCTAATACTTAATACAACCAAATAAATGACTACATAGTCCGAAAATAAATACGACAGGTAGAAAGGAAAGAGAAGAGGAGATCACGGTCGCCAACTGCTACCTCATCAACTCTGATGAAACTGTTACTACTCACTGACCAGAGCTAAATCCTGCTGTACCTGGATCTGCACACAAGGTGCAGGGGTAACGTGAGTACACCAACTCAGTAGTAACAAAACCAAACAACAGGCTGAGAGGTAGTGACGAACTAAACCTACGATAATTCAACAACAGTATATGACTTGGACATGACAGTAATATATTAGGAAATAAACACGATGCATCAATATATGTCTGTAACTCTGCATACTAGCATGAATTCATATAGAATCAAGAATGATGTGTACTCATTAATCAAGCTCTCATAAGATGGTCTACTCAGTACTAGAATACGGCATTCAGGCCCAGGGAAGTCCATCCCAGATATTACATAAACACAAGTGACACAGTCACCAAGTACTGAGAAAAAAGGCCGATCCAGCCCCCACGGAGAAATCCATCTCCTGAACATAATAACCACGGAGAAATCCATCTCCGGAACATAATAACCACAGAGAAATCCATCTCCGGAACATAATAACCACGGAGAAATCCATCTCCGGAATATCATAACCACAGAGAAATCCATCTTCGGAATATCTGTGTGCTCACTGGGGGTGTATAGACTCTGGAGGGGCTCCTTTCAGCCCAAGCGCTATATCAAGCCAACGAAGGCATGACTTCAGGATCGCTGCAGTGTGCAGTCCGACCTCATAACTGTCTCAAAACTAGGCCTCAAGCCACTCTCAGTCAGTACCTTCCAGTCTCACTCACAATGCTCTAACATATGAAAATCAGCCCAAACAAATGATAATATAGAATAAACTAGCAACTTACGAGACTGAGGCATGAAACATATACTATAACATGCCTAGGTATATGAAAGCAATAATCACAGATAGAGACAACAATAATCGACCATTCCGGTCTAAACACATCGGCATGAAGCCTTAACATTTATACTTGGCATGATTTCTATTCCGTTCAAGGTAAATACCACTTTCATAGTACAATTATCGACCTGAGATAACCATTAGACAGTTCCATGGGATGAGCCAAGCTACAAATATTCGGTAACCGCCCGCATGCCCGTCACTTGGCAAGTGCGTCACCTTAATTAGCAGCAATATCAATTAGTTTGGGTTTCGAACCCTCAGTTCCAAGTTTGGAAGCGTTACTTACCTCAAAACCGGCTAACACACTACTCCGCAGTGCCCTTGCCTCTAAATTCGGCCTCCGAGTGCTCAAAATCTACCAACAATCAGATCTATATCATTATAATATGCCAAGGAACTAATCCCAATCGAAATGTATCAAAAATACTCAAAAATCCCGAAATTGGTGAAACCTGACCCCCGGGCCCACATTCTGAAATTCAGAAATTTTTATACCAAACTGTTCTTCGTCATCTCACGAGTCCGTACATATAAAGATCACCAAAATCGGTGTTCGTTTGACTCCTCAAATCGACCCTTAAAGGTCTCATAATCTCAAGCCAGAAAATCCAATTTTTCTACTGATTTTCCATGAATTTACACTGGTTTATGTGCTATAATCATCCATGATCTAGTTTTAATAATCAAAACACTTACCTCTATGAAGAACAATGATTTCCCTCGTCAAAATATGCCTCCAAAGCTCTTTTCCGTACAATAATGGTGTAAAATAAGGTTTAAGTCGCGGAAGGGTTTATTTAAATATGCCCAGTGATTTCTTCACCGGGATCGCTGCAAAAGCCACGTGATCGCGATTCACAGAAACTCAAACCCACGCGATCGCAGCCCATCACATGCGATCGCGAAGTACACTGACCAGCCCCCACGCGCACCCCTCTATCCCTACGCGATCGCAACATGCCCCACGCGATCGCACTGCTCTACCTGCTCAACCTCTGCGATCGCGAACACACCTATACGATCGCAGAGAGTAAAATTCTGCCCCTCAAAAATTGCACTACGCGATCGCGACTCTCCCTACGCGATCGCAGTGAAGGAAAACCTGCTGCACAGAAACCAGAAAACCAGCAATTTACCTAAGTCCAAAAATGCCCGTTAACCAACCGAAATCAATCCCGAGCCCCCTCGGGACCCCAACCAAAGTTACCAACACATCTCTTAACATCATTCAAACTTATTTGCACTCTCAAAACACCCAAACTAACATCAAAACACCAAATTTACATCGGATTCAAGCCTAAGAACTTTGGAATTTCTAAAATACTCCAACAATGCCGAAACTATCCAAAATAACTCTGATTGATCTGAAATTTTGCAGACACATCCAAAATGACATTACGAACCTGTTCCAACTGTCGGATTTCCATTCTGGCCCCGATAACCTATTTTCCATTGCCGTCCGGAAATCACCAATTCAAGCCTAATTCTACACCAGACGTCCCAAAATTATTCGGAACACACTCCTAAGTCCCAATTCACCTGCCGAAGCTATCCGAGCCATAAAATCTGCATTCCGAGGTCGTTTCCCAATAAGTCAACTCTCAGTTGACTTTTCCTATTATAAGGCTATCTTTAAAGACTAAGTTACTTAATTCTCATTTAACCATTCCGATTTCAAGCCTATCGACTCTAACACATCAATAATAGAATAACCAATCCATGACATGTCAATGACAACAATAAAAATGCAAGTTTTACGTAACGACAGACCGGGTCGTTACATTCTCCCCCACTTAAACATGCATCGTCCTCGAACGTGCCTAGAGCTGTTCCAACACCACCAAAAATTGATGTGTAACCTTCCATGCACATATTAAGAGGTGATACCATGTCACCTTACCCCATCTACGTCCGATAACACAACATAACTGAAATTTCATTATCAAATCCTGACCCATAGACCTTAAAAACCAAGTTTCCACTTCTGAAATAATTTATAAGTTCAAATTTCCACGACTATAGGCTGAAATAGTCTGAACACATTGTATCAAACCATATCCGTAACCCAAGATGAAATCACATAATATACCGCGTGGATCAACCACTCATAGCGATAACTCCTAACTACAATAGTTGTTCAAACAACCCAATACCGGCACATACCCTCTTATCAAACCATGCCTCATTCTAACACTTCCATATACTACCGCTTATGAAAGAAACACGTATAACCCAGTAAACATTCTCCCGATCAGTATCAATACCATCCAGAGCCATAACTTGTGCACTCAATAGCCACATACCAAGAGTTCAATTCATTAAATAAAGAAGACTCGCACGAGAGGGCTATCCTGCCACTAACACTTACCATTATCACATCATACTAAAATCCTGATACACATCGTGAAACCATATCACACAAATCTTACACCAAGGATTATACCTCTACCTAACCGAACTGCAAAGTGTGATCCCATCCAACCGCTGGATCCCATGACACACTCCAAACCACCTTGCTCAAAATCAATAACTATGCGAAATTCGACATCAATTACTCAAAGTGCATTGCCATAATCACGGGAAATCGGACGATACCGTGCCACCCCAAACAGAAAGAACATAACCAACACGTCTCAATCCTACAACACCCAATTACTTACCTTACTCAAATCTTGCTATACAGAATGCACATATATAACCAACAATTACAACTCCTCGAACACCGAAAGGTAACTCATAGATCACTCCGAGACACGAATAAGCTCAATAACAATCGAATGGCACATCCCTCAACAATAGCATTTTGGAGTCAACCATTCCGACTCGGTGCAAACCACAAACCCATACCGGCCTACCAATAACTCTAAGTCAACTCTGGTCACCCACAACAGGTAGCTAACTCTCCGAACGTTCATAATGACTGAATCATGACATATATTAACACCTGACTAGCTTTGCTCGTATCATCGTAGTTCACAACTACAAAAATAATCTGTTCATGAAAACACCCAGTCTCAAAATCCAGGAGGCGCACCAATTACCATATCTGACCCTAATTCCACCACTCAAATATATAACACATCCCTGATGCTCAATCATTCCATGAGGGATACCCCAATAATTCCTCTATGTCACCAAGGAACCTTGAATATCAGCAGTCTATCCAACGAAAGAGCGTCGTAACACCAATGAAGCACCTTTCTTCAACACATTGCCTTAAACACATTGTCCTTAATGAATGTGTACTCTCATCCAGCCACCCAATAGTGTTATCCTTTACCTAATCATCTGAAACTGCCAGTTCTGACCTTCCTTCCAGAACTTAACCGCGACCTCACATATGCCACTCTCCACCATACACAAAATACCGCATACGCCATGCAATCCTATGATAAATATGAGAACTTCATGCTCCTTTCCTAGCCACAACAACTATGTACCCAACTAGCCAAGAACTTCCCATTCGATCCCATCTAGAAACAAAATCACTATACATCACCTGGCCCTCACGCCCGTAGAAATATACATCTCCAACCGTGGTAGAAACCATCAAGAACTCCCGAATCACACTTGTACAACACCAAACCGTCAGGACTGAACCCTTCTAACTCAACCAAGATACGCATGTCACCAAATTCCAAGAGAATTGCTAATAATCACCTGTAACAACTTATTACCTTATAAACACCTAAAGAACTAACCATATCACTTATTATCCGGATCCAACCTACTACCAAGCTGTCCTATTTATTCAAGTTCCTTCTGACTTACCTTCGACTTGATACTTCTTCTTGCCATAATACCACAATTATCAATCCCGACTCACCGCACGAAACCCGAGTATAAAAAAATATCGTCTAAGGCTCATAGGCCGCCGAATACTCCCTCAATTATCCCCAAATGCACCACATTAGAAATACTTACCCTGAAGAGACTTCCTACGAATTTAAAGTCATTACCTTCACTTTCCTGATACCGGTGGATAGAATCCATGATAATGCAAATACACCACAAGCCTCGACACCTTTCCCGTAATCTCAGTTCTAGCCCTTCTCATACCTTGAAGATCCTTGATCGCTACATATAATCTTGAATCCATCTGAACCGTTCTCGAACGCCATTTACTCTACGAAATTTCAATTACACTAACCAAGTAAACAGAACGACCTGACCCCGCTTGCAATCCACATACTAGGAAAGTAATCAACACCTTTGAAGCAACAAGCACGCTCATACATTGCACACTCTACACTTACCAGTACAACCCCATCATACAATGAATCCCACTATCCGTAAAGTACATTACAACTTGTATCGAAGAATTTCCATCACTCGAGTCATTCCCTAACTCCACCTCTGTAGGTTATAGCTGATTCACCAACATACCTCGAACCAAAACCAATACAACACATAATCATGTAATCAACCTATCAATAACGAACTCCCCCACTTGGCTCAAAGCCAAGGATCACGACAAACAAGACTACGCCCACACATTATCACTGCCACCATGCTGTGGTTGGATTCGACTAAATCCTCCATAAGCTTATATGACCCAAACCATCTAACACTCAAATCAATTGTCAATCTCACATCCACCATTGTGATGGTCATGCCAACTCCCACAAGTGATCTAAACTCAAATTGCAACATGAATCATGTACTGATAGAGAGAACTTACTACAGATAAACACAAGGGTCACACACCTCAGGACAACCCGCAGGAGATACCCCTACTTGCTAAATCTCAAAATGTCATCTCCCTATACACTTCCGAATATCATAGCTATCACACAATCACTATACCTTCCTACAGTAGAACACAACCACTGCCTGCCTTTGAGACATCCCATAAGCGGTACAAGAACAAGAAGCTGATGGCAATACTAACACTGGAGTTGTGGTCCAGGAATTCTTGAGCGTCTGGAAACTCCACTCACACTCGTCTGACCACATAGATACCTTCGTTGGACACCACGTGTCCCTAGAATGCTACTGAACTAAGCCAACAATTCACACTTGGAGAACTTCGCACAAAGCTTCTCCTCCCTATACCCTTGTAATACCATAATCAAATGCCGAGTATGCTATCCCTGGCTACGAGAGTACGACAGGATGCCATCAATAATTACAATAACAAAGGAGTTATAACACGGCTGGATACATCGTCGATCAAATACATGAATGCTGCTGGGGCATTGGCCAACACAAAAGACATCACAGGAACTCATAACACAACAGAAAAATCTACTTCACTCAAAAACTAAACCACACGAGAGGTCCTTCAATACACTCACAACTCGAAGCCATATTCCAACTCAATATAGACGTCAAATACTTGATGGTTCTTGCCACATTTCCCGCTAATCCATTCTCGTCATAATCAAACAATCTGAACACATCTAACTGTTAATCATACCCACCACAAAGTCATCTAGTCACAAAGTCCCCTCAATAAGGACACCAACGGACATATAAGTCCCCAATACATATGCTCACACAAATGAAATCTCGGCACTCAAGCTACAGATAAAGATCCAGCCTCAAGTCCTCTAGACTAGCCCCAAGCATGCTAAAATCACATCCGATTCATGGAAGTCACAAACCATCGGTGCACGGCTAATACCGAGCGCTCACGTGCGTATTTGAATACATGAAAGGAGTTCAAAGAATTACGCTTCAGGTTGAATCAATGGATTCGCACGACAAGAGTTCAAGAAGGTGAGATTTTTCCTAAAGGTTCTGCAGCCTCTCGAAGAAAAGTAGAGACGTCTCCGTACTGATCCGCAAGACTCTACTAAACTTGCTCATGACTGGTGAGACCTATTTAACCAAGCGCTCTGATACCAACTTCTCACGACCCATTTCCGGAGTTGTGATGGCGCCTGTCGTGGAACCAGACAAGCCAACCATTTTATCTAACTAAATACAATTTCCCATATAACGCCCTTTTTAACAAGTCTAAAATCAAAAATAATAATAATAAATCCAATATTTTTGGGAAAACTAGTTTAGGAAATCAAAAGACCAAACCCTACTAACTCCGGATCCAGTGTCACATAGTCATGAGCTGCTAATACTTAATACAACCAAGAAATGACTACATAGTCTAAAAATAAATACGACGGGTAGAAAGGAAAGAGAAGACGAGATCACGGTCGCCAGCTGCTACCTCATCAACTCTGATGAAACTGTTACTACTCACTGACCAGAGCTAAATCACGTTGTACCTGGATCTGCACACAAGGTGCAGGGGGTAAAGTGAGTACACCAACTCAGTAGTAACAAAACTAAAACTATGGGCTGAGAGGTAGTGACGAACTAAACCTACGATAATTCAACAACAGTATATGACTTGGACATGACAATAATATATTAGGAAATAAACACGATGCATCAATATATGTCTGTAACTCTGCATGCTATCATGAATTCATATAGAATCAAGAATGATGTGTACTCATTAATCAAGCTCTCATAAGGTGGTCCACTCAGTATTAGAATACGGCCTTTAGGCCCAGGGAAGTCCATCCCAGATATTACATAAACACAAGTGACACAGTCATCAAGTACTGAGGAAAAAGGCCGATCCAGCCCCCACGAAAAATCCATCTCCGGAACATAATAACCACGGAGAAATCCATCTTCGGAACATAATAACCACAGAGAAATCCATCTCCGGAATATCATAAACACGGAGAAATCCATCTCCGGAATATCTGTCACTCACTGGGGGTGTATAGACTCCGGAGGGGCTCGTTTCAGCCCAAGCGCTATATAAAGCGAACGAAGGCATGATTTTAGGATCGATACGGTGTGCAGTCCGACCTCATAACTGTCTCAAAACCATACCTCAAGCCTCACTCAGTCAGTACCTTTTAGTCTCACTCACAATGCTCTAACATATGAAAATCAGCCCAAACAAATGATAATATAGAATAAACTAGCAACTTACGAGACTGAGGCATGAAACATATACTATAACAGGTCTGAGTACATGAAAGCAATAATCATAGATAGAGACAGCAATAATCGACCATTCCGGTCTAAACACATCGGCATGAAGCCTTAACATATATACTTAGCATGATTTCTATTTCGTTCAAGGTAAATACCACTATCACAGTACAATTATCAACCTGAGATAACCATGAGACAGTTCCATGGGATGATCCAGGCTACAAATATTCAGTAACCGCCTGCATGCCCGTCACTTGGCAAGTGCGTGACCTTAATTAACAGCAATATCAACTAGTTTGGGGTTTCGAACCCTCAGTTCCAAGTTTGGAAGCGTTACTTACCTCAAAACCGGCTAACATACTACTCCGCAGTGCCCTTGCCTCTAAATTCGACCTCCGAGTGCTCCAAATCTACCAACAATCATATGGATATCATTATAATATGCTAAGAAACTAATCCCAATCGAAATGTATAAAAAATACTCAAAAATCTCGAAATTGGTCAAACCCGTCCACCGAGCCCATGCCCCGAAATTCAGAAATTTTTATACCAAACTGTTCTTCGTCATCTCAAGAGTCCGTACATATAAAGATCACCAAAATCGGAGTTCGTTTGACTCCTCAAATCGACCCTTAAAGGTCTCATAATCTCAAGCCCAAAAATCCAATTTTTCTACTGATTTTCCATGAATTTACACTTGCTTTATGTTCTATAATCATCCATGATCAAGTTTTAATAATCAAAACACTTACCTCTATGAAGAACAAGGATTTCCCTCTTCAAAATTCGTCCCCAAAGCTCTTTTTCGTACAATAATGGTGTAAAATAAGGTTTAAGCCGCGGAAGGGTTTATTTAAATATGCCCAGTGATTTCTTCACCGGGATCGCGGAAAAAATCACGCGATCGTGATTCACAGCAACTCAAACCCACGCGATCGCAGCCCATCACACATGATTGCGAAGCACACTCCTCTATCCCTACGCGACTGCAACATGCCCCACGCGATCGCATTGCTCACCTCTGCGATCGTGAACACACCTATGCGATCGCAGAGAGTAAAATTATTCCCCTCACAAATTTCACTACGCGACCGCGACTCTCCCTACGCGATCGCAGTGAAGGAAAACCTGCTGCACAAAAACCAGAAAACCAACAATTTACCTAAGTCCAAAAATGCCTGTTAACCAACCGAAATCAATCTCGAGCCTCTCGGGACCCCAAACAAAGTTACCAACACATCCCATAACATCATTCAAACTTAGTTTCATTCTCAAGACACCAAAACTAACATCAAAATACCAAATTTACATCGGATTCAAGCCTAAGAACTTTGGAATTTCTAAAATCCTCCAACGATGCCGAAACTATCCAAAACAACTCCGATTGACCTGAAATTTTGCAGACACATTCAAAATGAAATTACAAACATGTTCCAACTGTCAGAATTCCATTCCGACCCAGATAGCTTATTTTCCAATGCCCTCCGAAAATCGCCAAAAACTAGCTTTCGCCAATTCAAGCCTAATTCTACACCGGACGTCCCAAAATTATTCTGAACACACTCCTAAGTCCCAATTCACCTACCGAAGCTATCCGAGCCATAAAATCTGCATTCCGAGGTCATTTCCCAATAAGTCAACTCTCAGTTGACTTTTCCCATTATAAGGCTATCTTTAAAGACTAAGTTACTTAATTCTCATTTAACCATTCCGATTTCAAGCCTATCGACTCTAACACATCAATAATAGAATAACCAATCCATGACAAGTCAATGACAACAATAAAAATACAAGTTCTACGTAACGACAGACCGGGTCGTTACACTTAGACGGGATTTTTGGTTCATTCTTGAAATTTTCAAAACCTTAAATCTTATAGGCGATTTTTCGAAGACTGTTTCTTCTCCAAATCATTGGTAAGTGATTTTATTACGTTTCACAAGTTTTCAACCTAAAATCTAGAGTTTTCATGGTGGAATTGGGAGTTTTTGGGTAGAAATTAGGGATTTGGTAAATTGGGGATTTAGACCTCAAATTGAGGTCGAATTCCAAAACAAATTACATAACCAGGCTCGGGGGTGAATGGGTAATCGGGTTTTGGTCCGAACTTCGGGATTGGACCAAGCGGGCTCGGGGGTTGACTTTTTCAAAAATGGCCTAAATTGAATTCTTTCTAATCACGGGTAGTTACTAAGGCTTAATTTGAATCGTTTGGTTGGTAATTTTCTAGATTATATTTGTCCGGAGACTTCTTTGATAGGCAAAGTTGTGATAGAGTAGTGATTCATATTTGGAGCGAGGTAAGTGTTTTGTGTAACCTTGACTTGAGGGAATTAGTAACCCTCAGACTATTTGCTATGTGAATTTCATGTGAGCAGCGTATATGTGAGGTGACGAGTGCTTATGCGCCGCCGAATTATCCGTTTCACTGTTTTCCCTTTCTTCTTATATTATCTCTTTCCATGTCTTAGTTGTTATGTGCTTTAAATGTATTTCCATGCCTAATTGCTACTTGTAGTCATTGTTTCCTTCTGTTCATGATATTACTTCTTTCCATAGTTCATAATCTCCTTCTATTTGATCAAGTTGGTTTATCTGTAATTCTAGTTGTAAATTCTGGATTAGTCTCGCTGTGTAGTATTACTTATTCGAATTATCTTGTTGTACAAGGTTTCCTATTTGTTTAGTTTGGTGTTTTGGAATTGTTAAGGGTTTTCTATTATTTGAATTGTGAGTTTTACTGTGCTTATTGAGTACTTGACATTGATATGGTGGGATCGGATTGCACGCCGCAACAGGTGAAATAAGGGTGATATATTGAGGTGGAATAAGGGTGAATCTATACGGTACAGTGGGATCGGGTTGCACGATGCAACAAGTGTAATAAGGGTGGATTGTTTGGTGGAATAAGGGTGAACTATGATTATGATATTGTGATATGGCGGGATCGGTTTGTGCGCCGCAACACTTATATATATTTATTCATTGTTGTTTACGTTGTTATGAGGAATTAAGGGAGGATTATGTGACATACGATGGGATTGGGTTACGCGTCGCAACAAATAATGTGTTTATATTTCCCTGAGCTGTGTTAGTTTTACGGTATGTTCGTTTGCACTTAAGGATTGGTAAATTTTGAACATTGCTGGCTTATTTCCTGGAGTTGAAGTCATTACTTACAATTTACTGCTTTATTCCATTATGTATTTCCTTTCTGTCTTTATTATACATATTGCGTACAGGTTGTAGTGTGAGTGACCCGCCTTAGCCTCGTCACTGCTTCGTCGAGGTTAGGCTCAGCACTTACAGAGTACATGGGGTCAGTTGTACTCATACTACACTCTGCACTTCTTGTACAAATTTTGGCATTAGTCCCAGCTGATCGAGAGGCATAGCAGCTCGGACTGGTTCTTTGGAGACTCAAGGTAGATCTGTTGGCTTTCGCAGACCTTGAAGTCCCCATCTATCTTTTCCTTATTTTTACTATTTTTTTTGTTCAAACAGTTGTATTTTTTCAGACTTTACTTGTTGTAAATCCTAGAAGTTCGTGAATTCTGACTCCAGAACCGGGTTGTAGTAAATATTAAAGCATTTATGTTATTTCGCACTCGCTATATTTCATTTTTATCTTATTTGATGTTATTCACTAAATTGAATAAGGATTGACTTAATAATTCTTTAACATTGGCTTGCCTAGCAAGTGAAATGTTAGGCGCCATCATGGTACCGAATGTGAGAATTCCAGATTGTGACACAAGCAGAACCTCTCGGCAATTCACATAAGCAGAAAAAGATATGGAAAAAATAGTAAAAAGGGGATAGGGGCTATTACTCCTAAAACGATCGGCCGGGTCGTTATGAAAACCCAAATATTGGAATTGACGTTCCATTGCATTTAAGTACTGGAAAACATTAATAGGAAAAATATGCCTTTATCAAGTGGGAGTGATATTTGAATAGTTAACACTATAGCATGAAGTCGCTAATATTTCAATATCGTAAGTAATGAAGGTAATATTTGTAGTACTTCGTCGTAGTGAGAGAATACTAAGGAAAATCATAGTTCCATATACACTCTTGGGATAGATTTGATAACAACACCGCTAAAGACTTTAATACAAAACTAGATAGTGACGACAAAGAACTACTGGACAAAGATTGCATCAGAAAATAACTTGGAAAGATTTTTAACAAAACATTATTTGGTGAAGACTTTTAATAGTCTTCTAAAAGAATGCATGAGAAAGTTGTAGATGCATGGTTATGAGTCCAAGTGGGAGATTGTTAGGGCATATACTATTAATCATGAGTTTGGATATAGGATATTCTAACAATTGTCATGGTTAAAAGTGTAAGTGGGGATTGTTGGGATATATACTATTAACCATGTGTTTGTTTTTAGATATAGTATTTATTATGAAATAATTATTTACTCAGTTTTAATAATGTTTTATATAGGAATATATTAGTTTGTGTCATTTGCTTATATAGTAGATGATTTAGTGTATAGAGTTCAACTTAAAGTATAAACTTGAGTTCACAATCTAATGATGGAATTGGACAAACCATCATGGATGACTGTAGCACAAGATTAAATACAATTTATCTTGATTATGAGAATGGTTTAATTCTAACTTCTTGTACTAGTACATATTATATGTATTGAACTGACCAAGTAGAGATAAGTATTTTATATGTAAGGACCCGTAAAATTCTTAACCCAAAACTCAGGATTTCGTGGTGCCGAGTTAGATTCATGCGTTATTTTAGTAGAAATTAGCGAGCCGCGGTTCAGACCTTTTGGATTGAACAGTACCCTTCAGTCTTAGAAGAAAATGTTCGCGAAAG
The DNA here is from genome assembly GCA_005239525.1 of Nicotiana knightiana. Taxonomy (NCBI): domain Eukaryota; kingdom Viridiplantae; phylum Streptophyta; class Magnoliopsida; order Solanales; family Solanaceae; genus Nicotiana; species Nicotiana knightiana. The sequence goes on along the minus strand of ML423192.1, from coordinate 157,917 downwards.
AGTGTGTTTCTGTAGCCCATTATGCGATCTCATAATCACTCTACGGACCGCATAATGGCCGCAAAGTGAATCAGAAAACTGGCCAAATTTGAGGCCAATTATGCGGCCTAAAATGCGATTGCATAATTAATATGCAGGCCGCATAATCCATCGCATATCTCCACTTGGAGTTTTGTAAGGGGAGTTTTGCGGCGCATTATACGACTGCAGAACAGGTATGCGGGCCGCATAATGATCTCATACCCGGTCAGAACATTTACTCTCCTGAGCCCCTTTCTGCGGCAGCTTTGCGGGCCGCATACTCATTCTGCGGTCGCATGTGCGACCGCATATCTGTGTCACGGCACCCTATTTTTTTATTTTTAAACGCGACCCTAGATCATATAAAACACATCCCCCACCATTTTAAACTATTCTGCTGATAATTTAGAGTGAGAAAAGAGAGGGTTCTAGAGAGAATGTCCCAATTCCATCAAATTGATCCTTCATCACCACTGAAAGCTTGGAACTAATCAAATAAGATACCAATTTCTTCACTTTAAAAGGTGAGTTTCTACCACACCAGCTTTTAAAGATAGGGACCTTGCATGCATGAGGCTCTAAACTATGTGTGGGAAAGTAAAAGCAAAGATAGAAAAAAATGGGGGATGGGACCTTAGAAAACTCATAATTCTAGGTGTAATGCTCAAGTGAGCTGGGACTATGATCCAATTCCTAATTACAACTTGATTGTGCTATTCTGTCAAATAGATTGAAAGAGCTAAAGGATTCCGGAAATTATTGTAGGAATTAAGGATAAGACTCAGTCGTGGTATGCATGGCTAACTCTAATCTTCATAGAATCACCTCGTTGGTGCCCGAATAGGTGGTATGAGTCCCTTACTTGATCATACTTGAATTGGTTGTTTTAATGTGTTGAGTCGAAAGATTTCTGTTTCTTGATTGTTCTAGTTGACTACCATATCACCATGCTACTTGAAAATGTGAATTGTGACCCTACGTGCTCCTTCTATTATGTGTGAAATTCATTATATGTTGGTTCTCGTTAATATGAAGGATGATGCTATTGAACGGATAAAAAAAGGAATCGGACTCAAATTGTAAAGCGTGTCCAAGTGCCAAGAACTATATGGTAAATGGTGGAAATGAAATGTGAAATGAGTAAATAAATGAAATGGTGATGTCCCAAAGTGAGATGGCTTAGCCGATCGGGCCGAGATCGGATGCCATGTTGTACAAATAGTGGCATTTACATCGAAAATATGAATATAAATTATGATGTTGGTGATGTCTCACTTGGGATGGCTTAGTCGGTCGGGCCGAGACCGGACTCCGTGTAAAAAGGAAACGGTGGCATCATAAATTGTGGCACTTGGCTTTAAAAGACTGTTAATCAAAAGGATGGGAGACGAAATAAGAAACTGTGTGACACCTACTTGTGTTTTATCTATAGTTGTAAAGTGTTATTTGACTCCTGTGACCGTCTTCTTACCTGATTTATTGTTATTCTATTTAGAGTAGAGTTTGTTCATACATACTAGTACTATTCGATGGCACTAACATTCCTTCTGCCAAGGGCACTACATCTTTTAATGGATGTAGGTGGCTCTGTAGCTGGTAACACTGATCGCAGGTAGTGGTACCTTCTTCTCCTCCCTACAGCAGTCTCAGTGAGCCCCATTCCTTCCCAGGGTCGTGTGTAGAATATGCTGCTCCTCTTTTGTTTACATGTCGTTACATTTTGAGGTATAGCCGGGGCTTTGTCACCAGCAGAATCACACTTATTTTTTGTATCCTTAGAGGCTCCGTAGACACTTATGTGGGTCATGTATGCTTGACGGGGTGGTTGTTGAATCAACTTGTAATTTTAACTCTCCCACTAAAATTGTAAATTGTATGCATATTTTGGAAGATTTAGTTATGAAAACATGTATATAAGGGAGAATGGATTAGTGTCATGTCTATATGTTCATAACTGACCTCCCTCTAGCTTAACAAATGACATTGTGATTCATTTTTGGTTTATGAATGAGTCGGGTAGGAAAGGCTCAACAGGCTTGCTCGACCGGGTTCACTCGATTGAGTGCCGGTCGCGCTCCCCAAGGCTGGGGCATGACATTATACTGACTAAATAAAATGAACTCTATAGTCATTATATGTACTTATACTGTTAATCTTGATATAATTATTATTAGCTGTGTATATTATTATTGTATTGATTTATTAAAAGGCGAGATCCTTTCGTGAGTCAATATGCCTGGTAAATTGGATAATAATAATGTACATTGGCGAAGTAATAGTTAGTTGATGGAATTCATGTCTCAGTTTAGAGATTGATGATGCACATTTATGAAAGCTTGTAATTTTTCATGTGTAAACATGGTCGGTGAATTTTGTATCCGACACATGAAATAAGTTAAGCGAAAGTCTAAATGAAATAATCAATAAATTAAAGCGTCATTCGTTTAATTTAATTGATTAGTATCTGAATCTTAACATGGGGAGTTAAATAACATTTAATGTATGAATTTCAAAATTGAATAAGAAGTGGAATTACGAATATCTAGTGGAATAATTCGTAATTAATTATAGTGAATATTAATTTCAAAAATTATAAATTAATTCAATAATTGGAAGCCTTGTTAATTAAATTTAGCGGTCCCTAGTGTGCCTAAATAATAGAAAAATAAAAGACTCCTTTTCCTGGTGGGAAAAAACTCAACAGGTTTTGGAAAGTGTTTTAACCCTTAAAACTTGTGCTATAAATACATAAGGTTTTCCATCTAGAGAAGGTAACACAAGGTGGCCAAAAAATTCAGCAAAATTTTCCTAAAAATTTCGCCCACACGAAATTACTATTTTCGAATATTATTTGAGTAACACAGAAGAAGACCGCAGAATGTTCGCGGATTATGATCGTGGTGATAGTAGAGATTTCATTGAGTTGATGTAGAACTGGAGGCTCACGTGATAAAGGAGCTTTGTTCATGCTTCAAGAACAAATCCATAAAATTTTATTTATATTAATTATCTAAATTATATGTGATTTTAATACTGAAATTGCCAGCGGCATATAATAATCCATCACTAACATAAGGATATCTCGAGGGCTAAAAAAGCTACTCATTTGTTTCTTTTACCTTGTTGCTTTTATGCTTCAAGTCCCGTGCGGATAATATTGTTGCCGTTTTCTTTTGAGCTTTTACTTTATAAAAAATATTACGGTACTTATTATGTACCATATAGTATGCTTTTTAGCGCCTTTTACTTTTAAAAAATGCAATCTCTATCCATATGGTGTATTTGTACACGTAAAATGAATTTTCGAAGTATTTGATAGAGATTACACGTAAGGGTGCAAGCTCCTACTAGTACCACTTGTATGCATGCGCCACATGCAGCTTTCCAAATGAAACGTGGCGACCTTAGCAAAGTCTATTAACAAATTGAACCGATCATGAAACTAGATAATGTTGCAGTGGACGAGTATTGGAACAAATTAACAAGATTAAAACAATAAAGTGCCATATACTTGGGGAATACAAATTGAAACTTCGGAAGTTCAATTTTTTGAAAGAAGATGTCGGAGGCCCAAGGAGCACAGCCAAAGGAATCTCGAACACAAACAACGTACGAATCAATAACAAGAGATGACAACAAGCCTCGAATGGACATTCATTCTCGTGAAGATGAAAAAGGGGTCCAAATTGATATAGTTCAAGACAAGGTGGATGATGCCGCCGGCAAAGGTGGTCCGGTTTTCGGCGCCGGCAAAGATGAGGACAACAAACAGGATTTGGGCGTTACCGGCACAGGGGAGTAAAACTATTTACTAGTATTTTTTCTTTACACTGTCAGCTTATACTAAGTTCAGCTTTGTCTTTTATCTAGTGTAAATATTAGGAGAGCTATGTGCATTTATGGTTTTTAGCCTCTTTTTTCATCCTAAGAATGTGGACTGGTGTTTGTACTTTGTTCTGTCCCTTAATTAGTAGTTGCGGTTCTTTACAATATAATCTATATATTGTATGCGTCTATACTGCCATTGACAAAGTAGCTAGCTATTGACAAAGTAGCTAGCTATAGTGGTGGAGCCAGAATCTTTTATAAGGGAAGTCAAAATATAATAAGTAAGCATATGAAAAAATTAAGAGGATCACACAAAGTATATCTACGCGCTATAATTTCCGACACCCCTCGCCAATGAGTGGCGCTGGCTAGCTACTGTTAAGAAAGTACGTCTTAGTGGAGTATAATTTGAAATATTTCGAAATAGTAAGAAATGAAGTATGTTTAGAAATTGTAGGACTTTCAAATGTGCTGTAATCAACTTCACCAGTTAAGAGGAGAAACAAATATTATCCTCCTCTTATATAGTAGTACTAAATTGGGAAAACGCTTGAATATAAATTACATTCTCAAGAATGAGATCCACTTGAAAATCATGTCATAAGAAGTCAATTCATCAATAGTCATCAATAGCCAAGAGATCACAATTTAAACCATAGTAGACTAGCGGATTTGTCTTCTTTATTTCCTGGTTAACCATGCGAAAAAATAAAAAGTTAAGATTTCTGTTTTCTTTCTACTTCCTTTTATCTTTCTTTTCCTCGAGCGTTTTGTCAGTTTTATTTCCTTTCCCGCCTACCTGCGAGTATAGACTTCGACTTTAAAATCAGAAGCTATATTGGATACTTAACCGGAAAGCACACATTTAGCGGCCCCCGTTGTTGGACAAGCTAAAGCCCATCGCAGAAGGAATTCACCCTCAATTTCTACCAATTAGCACGGGGTTTTGCCGCCGTACCTTATATTTGTGTCACCTTTTAATTTGTACCTTATTTTTAAAAATTATTGATTTGATAGTCAGTTGATAAAAAAATTGTAATAATATGGCAATTACACTCGGTAAAAGATATAAAACCGGAATCACGCAACCACATTCGTAAAAAAAGATATCCTCTTTTCCTCTCAACGGTTTTATTAAAGAATTAAAAATTTGTCCAGATTCATCTTCACAATGAAGCTGTTTCACCTTGAATTTAAAATTTCATGCTAATGTAGCATGGAGCTGTTTCATGATGAAGCTAAAACTTCATGCCACTATAGCATGAAATTGTTTCATATTGAAGCTAAAATCTTACGCTAATGCATGTTAAAGTTATTTACTTGTAGTCTATAATTTTCTCATGAGTTTTATCCGAAACTTCAGTCTAAACATGCTAATGTTATATAGTTCATTTGCTAAAACTTCAGAATAAATATGCTTAAGGTTTTAGTTCATTTGCGAAAACTTCAGACTAAGTATATTTAAGTTTTTTAGTTCATTTGCTAAAACATCATACTGAACATGCTTAAGTTTTTGTCTTGCAGTATGAAACTCTCTTATGAGTTTTTGGTAATGCACGTTGAAATTATTTAGTTCATTTGCTAAAATTCAGACTAAACATGCCTAAGTTATTTAGTTCATTTGCTAAAACTTCAGACTAAATATTTTTTAGTTCATTTGTTAAAACTTCAAACTAAACATGCTTAAGTTTTTTTAGTTCATTTGTTAAAACTTCAGACTAAACATGCTTAAGTTTTTGTCTTGCAGTATGTAATTTTCTAATGAGTTTTTCCTAATGCATGCTGAAGTTAATTAGTTCAAAACTTCAGACTAAACATGTTTAAGTTTTTTAATTCATTTGCGAAAACTTCAGACTGAACATGCTTAAGTTTTTTAGTTCATTTGCTAAAATATCAGACTTAACATGCTTAAGTTTTTGTCTTGCAGTATGTAATTTTCTGATGAGTTTTTTCTAATGCATCCTGAAGTTATTTAGTTCATTTGCTAAAATTTTATACCAAAATATGCTGAAGTTTTGTCTTGCAGTCTACCTTTTATTAAAGAAGGGCAAAATTATCTTTTTAAAACGTGTAACGACCCAAAAGGTCATCTAGTATATTAGGACTCGATTTTCCGCTTGTTAGCCCTAAAAATCTTATTTTTACTCTTCTCAATTTGCATGAGTAGTCCGGGCGTAATTCCGGAAAGCCTTTATGTGAAAAATTGATGAAATAAAAATTTTTGGCATTTAAAAATAATTTTAGTTGACTTCGATCAATGTTTTGAGCAAACGAACATGGACTCGTGTTTTGGCAGTCCCGTTGGATCTGTAGAAAAATATGGGACCTGAACGTATGCCCGAAATTGAATTTTCGAGATTCCTAGCCCGAGAAATAAATTTTTGACTAAAATTGAATTACAGAAAATTTATGATTTTAAAGAATTTGCTTAATGCTTGATCTTGATGGTATTGAGTTTGTATTTTGGTTCCAGAGCTCGGTACATGTCCGTTATTATATTTTAACCTTATCTGTGAAATTTGGTAAAAAAAGAACTGAGTTTTTCGGGATTCGGACGTCCGTTTGATAAAATAGAGATTTCAAGGTGTTCTTGAGAATCTCACATGTTTTGGTGCTAAATTCGTAGTTCTAGGTGTTCTTTTGGTGATTTGATCGTACGAACAAGTTCGTATGATGTTTTTAGATTTGTGTGCATGATTGATTTGTAGCCCCGAGGGATTTGGTGAGTTTCGAATAGGCTACGCAGTGGAAAAGACTTAGAAAGAATTGCTGGTGTGTTCAGGTCTGCAGATCTCGCATTTGCGATGGTGTTTCGCATTTGCGAGCAAGGGGCTGGGCTGGGTAGTCTCGCAATTGGAGAATAAAATCGCATTTTCGGATGGAACTTGTTCACATTTGCGACAATTTGTTCACATTTGCGATAGCTGCAGAAATGCGAAGGTTTCAATTTATGATAATTCTCTCGCATTTGCGAGCTTTGAAAATGCGATATGTGTAGCTTATGGGTCTCTACTTAGACGAGATTTTTCTCATTTTTTAACATTCCCAAGTACCAGAAACCCATTAGGCAATTTTTCAAATGAAACTTCGCTCGCAAATGCAAACTCAGGTGGCAAATGCGCCATGTGTAGCTGATGGGTCTCTACTTAGACGAGATTTTTCTCATTTTTTAACATTCCCAGACACTAGAAACCCCTTAGGCAATTTTTCATAGGCAACTTCGCTCGCAAATGCGAACTCAGGTCGCAAATGCGACATGTGTAGATGATAGGTCTCTACTCATAAGAGATTTTTCTCATTTTTCAACATTCCTAAACACTAGAAACCCCTTAGGCGATATTTCAAAAGCAACTTCGCTCGCAAATGCGAACTCATGTCGCAGATGCGACATGTGTAGATGATGGTTCTTTACTTAGACGAGATTTTTCTCATTTTTCAACATTCCCAAATACTAGAAACCCCTTAGGCTATTTTTCAAAGGCAACTTCTTCCCAAATCATAGGCAAGTAATTTTTAACTCATTTTTTTCAATCTTTCACTTCATTTTACAAGATTTCAACCTAGAATCTAAGGTTTTCATGGTGGAATTGGGAATTTTTGGGTAGAAATTAGGTATTTCGAAATTTGGGGATTTAGACCTCAAAATGAGGTCGGATTTTAAAATCAATTATATATCCGGACTCGGGGATGAATGAGTAATCAGGTTTTTGTCCGAATTTCGGGTTTCGACTAAGCGGGTCCGGGTGTTGACTTTTTAAAAGATGAACTATGTTGAACCGTAGTTATCGTGGATGATTCCTAAGCCTAATTTTGAATCATTTCGTTGGTAATTTTCTAGATATTGTTGGCTCTGAGGCTAATTTGAAAGGCAAGGCTGTGATTGAACGTTGAGTGATATTTGGAGTGAGCTAAGTGTTGTGTCTAACATTGGCTTGAGGGTTTAGGAACCCTTGCCTTATTTGTTATGTGATAAATTATGTGAGCGGAGTATATGTGAGGTGACGAGTATCTATGCGCCGCCAATTTACCTGTTTTACTTGTTTTCATCCGTTCTCCTTATATTGTTTTTCTTCTTGCTTTACCGCTACATTTTTAATCGTAATTCCATGCCTAATTGTCACCTGTTAGATCATATCCTCCTTTATTGAAGATATTTGTTACCCCATAGGACTTTGCTCCCCTTTTATTGGCTTAAGCTGTTCTTATTAGCATTTTCTGTGATATCCGAATTTGGTCTCGCTGAGTAGTAGTAATTTTATAGATATTTATTGATTATACGACTTCAAGTTGTCTTGTTCTAAATTTTAAGTGTTGGTAAGGGCCTTGTAGGAATTTTTATGAAACTTCAATATACTATGTGTAAATTATTATTATATGGTGGGATCAGGTTGCACACCCCAACATGAGAAATAAGGGAGGATTAGTGGGATCGGGTTGCATGCCGCAACACATATATATATTATGCACTTATTGTAATTGTTAAGGAGGAATAATGGAGGATTGGTGGGACCGGGATACACGACGCATAAATATGTGTTACGTATTCTTCTATGATCGTGTAAATTATTCTGTTATTTTGTATTTCGCCTAAAGATTGGTTGTAGCTGGATGTTGATAAAACACAGAAGTGATGTATTTATTCTTGCAATTTACAACTTTTAAATTATATTGTGCTCCTTTTCTTCCTTATTATTTATCGGTTGTATCTTATATTGTGAGTGCCCCGTGTAGCCTCGTCACACATTCATCGAGGTTAGGCTCGGCACTTACCAGTACATGGTGTCGGTTGTATTGATACCGCACTTTGCACTCTTATGTAAATTTCGGAGCAAGTAATGGCTGATCGAGAGATTGGCTCAGGTTCACAGCTCGGAGACCCAAGGTAGTCTTGCTGGCGTCCGCAGGACCTGGCGTCCACTTCTACATATCTTCTTTACTGATTTCCTTTACTTTCCAAAACAGTTCAAATTTCTTTCAGACAATTGATTGTGACACCGAGTTTCTGGGTAGAAGTAATATGTAAATGACTTTGGCATCTATATATCTTTGCAGTTATTTCACTTTATTTTGTCTGATCACTGCTAATTACTAAAAATGGATATAGATGGATAAATAATCTCTAACGTTGGTTTGCCTGGCAAGTGTGATGTTAGGTGCTATCATGATCCCAGCGGTGGGGATTTCGGGTCGTGACAAGTTGGTAGCAGTGCCAGGTTGCTTAGGTCTCACAATTCACGGACAAGATTAGTAGAGTCTAGGGGATCGGTACGGAGACGTCTGTACTTATCTTCTAGAGGCAATGAAGTTTAGGAACAAATTTCACTTTTATTCAACTCTGTCGTACGATTTTGTTATCTCAATACTGATTGAACTCTTCCATTCTTATTCTCTCGCAGATGGAGAGAACACGTACCACTTCCTCCACTGATCAGCAGTCAGAGCCACCAGCAACAGCTTCTATGAGGGGCATAGGTCGAGGCCGATGCCGTGCCAGAGGCCGAGGCAGGGACAAGGCTCAGCCCAAAGCCCGACCAGCAGCCCCAACTGTGGAGCCTGAGGTAGAGTCTAATGAGGAGGTTCCAGCTCATACTATTCTTGCCGGACCAGCTCAGGTCTCGGAGGGGTTTATTTCCACTCCAGTGCTCCAGGATGCCTTAGTCTGATTAGTGGGCCTTATGGAGAGTGTGGCCTAGAATGGCGCATTCCCCATGGAACCAGCCGTATCTCAGGCTAGAGGAGGAGCTCAGACTCCTGCTATTCACACTCCGGAGCAGATGACTTCCCAGTTTCAGACTCCATCAGCTTATCTTGTCTGGAGTAGTCCAGCCACTTGCTACGACACAGTCCGGTGATGGGTTAACTATGTCTTCTGAGGCCTTATGGAGATTGGATAGGTTTACCAAGCTCTTTCCAGTTTGTTTCAGTGGTGCTACTTCAGAGTATCCCCGGGAGTATATTGATAGCTGTCACAAGGTTCTTCAGAACATGGGTATATTGGAGACCAATGGGGTCGAGTTTGCTGCTTTTCAGATGACTGGTTCAGCCAAGAAATGGTGGAGGGATTATTTATTGACCAGACCAGCTGGGTCGTCTGTTCTTACTTGGGACCAGTTCTGAAATCTCTTCTTAGAGAAGTTTCTACCTATCACCTTGAGGGAGCACCGCCACCGTCAGTTCGAGCATCTCCAGCAGGGCAGCATGACTATTACTCAGTATGAGACTTGTTTCGTGGACTTGGACCGTCATGCTATTCTTTTGCTTCTCACAGATAGAGAGAGGGCTATGAGGTTTGTTGAGGGTCTTGCTCAGCTTATTATATTATAGATGGCCAAGGAGACTGGGAGCGATATTTCTTTATAGCATGCGACCAATGTGGCCAGACAGGTTGATATGGTTCTTGGACAGGGAGGTCAGGGGTCAAATAAGAGGCCTCGACATTCCGGTGGGTTCATCGGTGCCTCATCTGGAGGCAGGGGTACTTTTGGTAGAGACCATCCTCTTAGGCCATTCCATTCAGCGCTCCAGGCATCCCACGGTGCCCCAGGTGGTCGCGGTTCTTATGTACCTCCTTCTAGGCAGCCATCCTCTAGTGTACCACCAACTCCTATCAGAGCACCTCCTCTTCAGAGTTATTATCATAGTCAGCTGGCTCGTTAGAGTCATTCTCAGTTTCCACAGCCACAGTATCAGGATGGATGTTTTGAGTGTGGTGATTATGGGCACATTCCGAGGACCTGCCCGAGATTATTGGGTGTTCAGCCTTAGTATCAGGGTTCTCGTGCCATGGTTCCGGCAACAGTTGCAGCACCGCCTGCTCCGCCAGCCAGAGGTAGGGGTCAGGTAGCCAGAGGTAGGGGTCAGATTTTTAGAGGTGGAGGTCAAGCCGTTAGAGGTTAGGCCCGCCAGCTAGAGGCCGTACCAGGGATACGATTCAAAGTGGTGGGGCTCAGCCCCGATGTTATGCTTTCCCAGCCAGACCTGAGGCTTAGTCATCTGATATTGTCATTACATGTACTGTTTCAATTTGCAGTAGAGATGCTTCAGTTCTATTTGATCAGGGGTCTACTTACTCGTGTGTATCATCTTATTTTTCTTCATATTTGGTTGTGCCCCGTGATTCTTTGAGTGCCCCTGTGTATGTGTCCACACCTGTGGGAGATGCTATTGTTGTAGATCGTGTATATCGTTCATGTGTGGTTATATTAGAGAGTCTTGAGAGCTGTATAGATCTTCTACTCTCGGATATGGTGGATTTTGATGTTATATTGGGTATGGATTGGTTGTCACCTTATCACACTCTCTTGGACTGTCACGCCAAGACAGTGACATTAGCCTTGCCGGATTTTCATCGATGAGAGTGGAGAGGGACTCCCGTTCATTCCTCCAGCAGGGTTATTTCTTATATGAAGGCTCGGCGTATGGTTGAGAAGAGGTGTTTGGCCTATTTGGCTTGTTTTGTGATTCTAGTGTTGAGGTTCTTTCTCTGTAGGACAATGCTCCAGACTTTGTGGGACAGTCAGTTGTATGCTAAATTTTCGAAGTGCGAGTTTTGGTTGGATTCAGTCGCTTTCTTGGGCCATGTTGTATCAGTAGAAGGTATTCAGGTAGATCCTAAGAAGATTGAGGCAGTCAAGAACTGGTCTAGACCCACTTCAGCCATGGAGATCGGGAGAATCTTGGTTTGGCGGATTATTACCATTGATTTGTGGAGGGGTTTTCATCTATAGCAACCCTATTGACCAGGTTGACCCAGAAGGGTGCCCTGTTCACATGGTCAGACGTGTGTGAGGCGATCTTTCAGAAGCTCAAGACAGATTTGACTTCAGCATCGGTGTTGGTATTACCATAAGATTCAGGATCTTCATGGTGTATTGTGATGCCTCCTGTGTTGGACTCGGAGCAGTATTGATGCAGAAGGGAAGGGTGATTACATATGCCTCTCGACAGTTTAAGGTTCATGAGAAGAATTACATTGTTCATGATCTAGAGTTGGCACCCATTGTTCATGCACTTAAGATTTGGAGGAACTATCTTTATGGAGTGTGTGAGGTTTTCACAGATCATCACAACCTTCAGTATTTGTTCAAGCAAAAAGATCCCAATATGAGGTAGAGGGGATGGTTGGAGGAATTGAAAGACTATAATATCACCATATTGTATCATCTAGGAAAGGCCAATGTGGTGGCAGACGCATTGAGTAGGAAAGTAGTGAGTATGGGCAGCCTTGCGTTCATTCTAGTCAGTGAGAGGCCACAGCTTTAGATGTTCAGACTTTGGCCAGCCAGTTCGTGAGGTTGGATATTTCAAAGCCCAGCCGTGTTTTAGCTTGTACAATTGCTCGGTCTTCCTTGTTTGAGCGTATCAGATATTGGCAGTATGATGACCCTCACTTGATGGTCCTTAGGGACACAATTCTACACGATGGTGCCAAGCGGGTTACCATTGGAGATGACGGTGTATTGAGGATGTAGGTTCGTGTATGTGTGCCTAATGTTGGTGGGCTTCATGAGTTGATCCTTGAGGAGGGTCACAGTTCTCGGTATTCAATTCACCCGGGCGCTGCTAAGATGTACCAGGACCTGCGGTAGTATTATTGGTGGAGGAGGATGAAAAAGGATATAGTTGCTTATGTGTCTCGGTGCTTGAATTTTCAACATGTGAAGTATGAGCATCAGAGACCTGACTGTTTGCTTCAGCATGAAGATTCCTGAGTGGAAGTGGGAGCGTATCACTATGGACTTTGTTGTTGAGCTCCCACGGACTCAGAGAAAGTTTGACGTCGTGTAGGTTATTGTGGATAGGCTGAATAAGTCAACACACTTCATTGCGGTGGGAGTTACTTATTCTTCGGAGCGGTTGGCAGAGATTTATATTTGGAAGATCGTTCGTCTTCATGGTGTGCCCGTGTCTATCATTTTTGATCGAGGTACGCAGTTTACCTCGCACTTATGGAGGAAAGTACAACGTGAGTTGGGTACGCGGATTGAGCTGAGCACATCATTTCATCCTCAGACGGACGAGCAGTCCGACGTACTATTCAAATCTTGGAGGATATGCTTCGCGCTTTTGTCATAGACTTCGGAGGATGGTGGGATCATTTTTTTTTCCTTGCAGAGTTCGCTTACAACAACAGCTACCAGTCAAGCATTCAGATGGCTCCCTATGAGGCATTATATGGTAAACGGTGCAGGTCGCAAGTTGGATGGTTTGAGCTGGGAGAGGCTCGGCTATTGGGTACAGATCTAGTACAGGAGGCCATGGACAAGGTCAAGATTATCTAGGATCAACTTCGTACAGCTCAGTCCAGGCAGAAGAGTTGTGCCGACCGTAGAGTTCGTGATGCGGTATTCATGGTCAGGGAGAGAGTATTGCTTCGAGTATCACCCATGAAGGGTGTCATGAAATTTAGGAAGAAGGGCAAGTTGAGCCCTAGGTATATCGGGCCATTTGAGATCCTCGAGAGCGTGGGGGATGTGGATTATACACCTGCATTGCCTTAAGGTTTATCATCAGTTCATCCAGTATTCCATGTGTCCATGCTCTGGAAGTATCATGGTGACCCGTCCCACGTATTAGATTTCTGCTCTGTCTAGTTGGACAAGGATCTGACTTATGAGGAGGAGCCGGTAGCCATTCTAGACTGGCAGGTTCGTCAGTTGAGGTCGAAGAGTTATCCTTCAGTTCGAATGTAGTGGAGAGGTCAGCCTATTGAGGTAGCTACTTGGGAGTCCGAGTTGGACATGCGGAGTAGATATCCACCCTTGTTCGCCAGTTCAGGTACTTTTTCTATGTTCGTTCGAGGACGAACGTTTGTTTTGGAGGTGGAGATTATATTGACCCAAAGGGTCATCTTGTGTATTAGAACTCGATTCTACGCTCGTTCGCCCTAAAAATCTTATTTTTTCCCTCCTCGATTTGCATGCACGGTCCAGGCGTACTTTCGGAAAGCCATTATGTGGAAATTGAAGAAATAAAATTTTTTGGCATTTAAAAATAATTTTAGTTCACTTCGATCAACGTTTTGAGTAAACGGATCCGGACCCGTGTTTTGACGGTCCCGGTGGGTCCGTAGAAAATTATGGGACCTGGACGTATGCCCAAAATCGAATTTCCGAGATCCTAGTCTGAGAAATGAATTTTTGAATAAAATTGAATTAAAGAAAATTTATGATTTTAAAGAATTTGTTTAATGCTTGATCTTGATGGTATCGAGTCCGTATTTTAGTTCCGGAGTCTGGTACAAGTCCATTATGATATTTAAACCTTATTTGTGATATTTGGTTAAAAACAAAACTGATTTGATGCGATTCGGACGTATGATTGATAAAATAGAAATTTCAAGGCGTTCTTGAGAATTTCACATATTTTGGTACTAAATTCGTAGTTCTAGGTGTTATTTCGGTGATTTGATCTTATGAAAAAGTTCATATGATGTTTTTAGACTTGTGTGCATGATTGGTTTGTAGCCCCGAGGGCTCATGTGAGTTTTGGATAGGCTACGCAGTGGAAGACTTAGAAACAATGGTTGGTGCATTTAGGTCTGCAAATATCGCATTTCCGAGGTTTGGCTCGCAAATGCGAGCCTCGCATTTGCGATGATGTTTCGCATTTTCGAGCAAGGGGCTGGGCTGGTTAGTCTCGCAATTGCGAGAATAGAGCCGCATTTGCGGATATCACCTGTTCACATTTGCGACAATTTGTTCGCATTTGCGATGTCTGCAAAAATGTGAAGGTTTCGTATTTGCAATAATTCTCTCGCATTTTCGAGCTTCGCAAATGCGAAGCTTAGGTCGCGAATACGGCATCTGCAGCTGATGGGTCTCTACTTAGTCGAGATTTTTCTCATTTTTCAACGTTCCCAAACACTAGAAACCCCTTAGGCGATTTTTCAAAGGAAACTCTTCCCCAAATCATATGTAAGTGATTCTTAACTTATTTCTTTCCATCTTTCACTTCATTTTACAAGCTTTCAACCTAGAATCTAAGGTTTTCATGGTGGAATTGGAGATTTTTGGATAAAAATTAGGTATTTTGAAATTTGGGGATTTAGACATCAAATTGAGGTCGGATTCCAAAACCAATTATATATCCGGGCTCGGGGGTGAATGTGTAACCAGGTATTTTTTTTCAAATTTTGGGTTTGGACCAAGCGGGTCCGGGTGTTGACTTTTGTTGACTTTTTAAAAAATGAAATAAGTTGAACCGCAATTATTGTGGATGATTCCTAAGGCTAATTTTGAATCATTTGGTTGGTAATTTGTTAGATATTGTTGGCTCTGAGGCTAATTTGAAAGGCAAGGTTGTGATTGAACGTTGAGTGATATTTTGAGAGAGGTAAGTGTTGTGTCTAACCTTGACTTGAGGGTTTAGGAACCCTTGCCTTATTTGTTATGTGATAAATCATGTGAGCAGCGTATACGTGAGGTGAGGAGTACCTATGCACCGTCAATTTACATGTTTTACTTGTTTTCTTCCGTTCTCCTTATGTGTTACGTATTCTTCTCTGACGTGTAAATTATTCTGTAGTATTGTATTTCGCCTAAGGATTGGTTGTAGCTGGATGTTGATAAAACACAAAAGTGATGTATTTATTTTTGCAATTTATGACTTTTAAATTATACTGTTCTCCTTTTCTGCCTTATTATTTATCATATGTATCTTATATTGTGAGTGCCCCGCCGTAGCCTCGTCACACCTTTGTCGAGGTTAGGCTCGGCACTTACCAGTACATAGGGTCGGCTGTACTGATACTGCACTTTGCACTCTTGTGCAGATTTCGGAGCATGTAATGGCTGATCGAGTAATTGGATCAGGTTCACAGCTCGGAGACCCAAGGTAGTCCTGCTAGCGTCCACAGGCCCTGGCGTCTCCTTCTACATATCTTCTTTACTGTTTTCCTTTACTTTCCAAAACAATTGAAATTTCTTTCAGACAATTGATCGTAGATAAATGATAGAGAATTCGTGAATTGTGACACCAGGTTTCTGGGTAGAAGTAATATGTAAATGACTTCCGTATTTATATGTCTTTGCAGTTATTTCATTTTATTTTGTCTGATCACTATTAATTACTAAAAATGGATATAGATGGCTAAATAATCTCTAACGTTGTCTTGCGTGGCAAGCGTGATGTTAGGCGCCATCACGATCCTGGCAGTGGAGATTTCGGGTCGTGACAAATGCATTTAACAAAAAATAGGTACGGATGCAAATGAAGAAAAAATACGGGTATAAGTTAAAAAGGGGTGACCAAATAGGGCGCCCCATGCAATTTTTACAATTAGCACTGGTTAAGAGACTAGCCTTTAAATAACGTCCTTGTTTTTTATCGGGAATCTTAAAAAAATATTTCAAATAAGTTCTAATTGCGATTCTCTAGACATTAATCATAGACTTAGCAAGACTAGCCAAACTCATATAAACATTGAAAATCCAAATAAATAAGGTTCTTTTTCTCCAAGAATCACACGCAAAAATTTTCTTCTATATTTTAAAGTGCTTAATCAGCAACACTAGATGCAAGACGGAAATAAATTTTTTGGATGAGGTAGCAAATAAAGTGATGAAATGCAACAAATATATATACAATATTCCAAAAATCTAAGCAAAAAATAACCCTTTTCAATGAGTATGGTTGAAATTCATTGAAACCATATAGATGAGTCAATATACAAATTTTCGGAAGATTGGAGGTGATTTGGACTAATTTGGTACCAAAATTCATAGTTAAAATCGAGTTCAAGAAATTCTTCTCGACACATGTATCACACACACAAGTATACATGGATATACATGTAATATACATTGGATACAAATATGATACATATATGATGCAGAAATGATACACAGTTTCACGACCCAAAATCCCACCACAGACATCGTGATGCCACTTAGTCTCTACGACTAGGTAAGGTGATTAAAATTACATTTCGAGCCCTTTTATAAACATATAATTTGATATAAGTGTCTAAATCAAAAGCGGAAACAAATATAAAAGCCCCCCAAGACTGATAATATTGAGTCACGAACTCTAACTGAATACATGCAATGATCCTATGGATTGAGTGTACAATACTGTTCGAATAAGAGTAATAATACAATAAAAATGGAAAGACTCCAAGGGACTGCGACAACCAAATAGCCATACTTTGAATCCTTGCGATCAACACCCTAACTCTGTCCGAGTCTGATATCTCCAATACATGGCTCTGCACAAAAATATGCAGAAGTGTAGTATGAGTACACCACAGTACCCAGTAAGTATCAAGAATAACCTCGGTGGAGTAGTGATGAGGTACAGTCAAGACACTCACTAGTCTAATAAGGTGTGCAACATATCACACAAAATATAATAGAAATAGATAGCAGTGATAACAACAACAATCAGCTAGCGACATAAATAGTAAGGCATCAAGAACACCATCAATTTTATTCACATGAATAATAAAGACAAGAACAAACAATTAATCAAGTCCTTTAAAATAAACATCTTTTCTCTATAAGTTTTCCAAATAAAAATCTTTAGAATGTAATCCTACCAATTAAATATATCCCGAATATACTTCCTCAAAATAAACATCTTTCAAATTAATATCTCCCAATATGACTCTTTCAAATAAATATCATTCGTATATAATTCTCTTAAATAAAACCTTTCAAATATAATTCTTTCAAATAAAATATTTCCTTTCGAATATAATAATTTCAAATAAAAACCTTTCGAATATAATTCTTTAAAATAAAATCTTTCGAATATAATTCATTCATGTAAAACCTTTCATTTCGAATAAAGTTTTTTCATATAAAAGCCTTTCGAATATAATTCTTTTAAATAAAACCTTTCCTTCCAAATATATTTTTTTTTAAATAAAAACCTTTCGAATATAATTCTCTTAAATAAAACCTTCTGAATATAATTCTTTCAAGTGAAATCACCAATTGACACCTCACTTCATAATCTTAAAATTTTTTGAACTCATCCCACTTTCATATCTCACGGCACCCCGTGTCCATATTTCTATCCCAACCGTATGGGCAATTCACAAGATAGAAGACATAATAATTTAATGAAATGATTGAGGAGTGAACGACGAGCACTTCGCAGATATGTAACATCACAACTAATAGAGGTAAACAACAGGGGCGCTCCTGAAGTATCGCCTCGTAAACCCAAATGTAAGTGCTCAACAGGGGGATCTTCCGAGGTACCACCTCGTAGTCCCAAATAAATATGCAAGACATGGGGATCTCCCAAGGTATTGCCTCGTAGCTCCAAAGTAAATATGTAAGACATGGGGATCTTTCGAGGTACTGCCTCGTAGTCCCAAAGTAAATATGCAGTACATGTGGATCGCCCGACTAAATTCCTCGTAGTCCCAAAGTAAATATGCAGTACAGGGGGATCTCCCGAGTAAACGCCTCATAGTCTCAAAGTAAATATGTAGAAGCAAAGACGGGAGAATAGCTCAGCAAGAACTACCACTTTTAAAATCCAAATTTAGATAAATATATTAACGCCTCAATTTAAACTTATTTACTTAATTATTTGCAGATGGAAAATTCATAATGTGATTATTTCCAAGAAATATCAAATTAACAAACACACGTAATTCACATAAAAATCCAAGTGGCAATCACACAAATTTATCATATAAATTACAAACTAGCACAAAAAAGGAATAAGGCATGAAAATAAACGATTTTATAAGTACCAACAATTTCCAATTTAATACTTAAGGGTGTCTACGAATTTTAACCGACATAATTTGCACATATAAATCAAGTACGTACACCTCGCGTACACGACTTTCACATTACACAAATGGCACATACAACTTAATTCCTAAGGGGTAATTCTCCCACTCAAGTTTAGGCAAGATACTTACCTTTACGGAGTTTGGTCGATACTCCAAAATAGCCTTCTTGCTTGAATTGACCTCCGGACAGCTCAAATATATTCAAATTAATTGTATAACTTCATGAACATTCATCGAAAATAATTCCAGATAATAAAACGTCGGCTTAAAATTTCACATTAAAAAGTAAACGTGGGACCCGCCTCTCGGAAACCGACATAAAATTCACGAAATTCGAACACCCATTCTAATATGAGTTCAACCATACCATTTTACCAAATTCCGATAACAACTCGGTCTCTAAATCTTAAGTTTTCGTTCTTGAAAGGTTTTGCAAAAACCTTGATTTCTTCAATTTAAATCTGAAATAAATGATGAATATAATCATATAATCATGGAATATATAATTATTTTTGGATATAGAACACTTACCCTAATCCATATGGTGAAAAATCTCCTCAAAAATCGCTTCAATCTGAACTCCATAGCTCCAAATATTTTAAAATGGCCGAAACACCCATTTTTAGAATCTGTCCAGGCAACTTGCATTTGGCATTTGAGACTTATAAATCGTATTAACACATGTGATTTTGCCTCAGCCTAGAAAAAGAGCATAAACGATCTCCAGCTAATCGATCATAACTTTCTGTACAAGTGTCCAAATGATGAATGTTTAACTTTCTGGAAACTAGACACTAAGGGCTACAACTTTCATGTTTGACTCATCTCCTAATTCCTTATATATTGCGAGATATAAGCTCTCAAAATCATCCATGTGCAGTAGAAATTTATTGCGATGCACACTGCTATAGCTAAAATCTACAGTTAAAAATGGCTTTAAAATGATCCGGTACTACTTCGAAACTCACTCGAGCCCCTCGGGACTCTGTCCGAACACACCAACAAGTCTCAAAACATATTATGAACTTAGTCAAGGACTCAAATCACTTTAAACAACGCTAAAATACGAATCACATCCCAATTCAAGCATAATGAGACTACGAAATTTCAACTTCTACATTTGATGTCGAAACCTATCAAATCAAGTCTGATTGACCTCAAACTTTGCACACAAGTCAGAAATGATATAAATACCTGTTTCAATTTTTAGAATCAGATTCCAACCCCGATATCAAAAAGTAAACTCTCGGCCAAACTTCCGAATTCCATTTTTCCAATTTTTGCCAAAATGTTTCAATTTATTCTACGGACCTCCAAATCCAATTTCGGGCATACGCCTAAGTCCGAAATGAGCATACAAAGCTATTGGAATCATAAAAACTCCATTACAGAGTCTTTTGCTCAACAGTGAAACTCCGATCAACGCTTTTCATTTGAGCTTCAAAAATGAGAATTGTTCTTTCGATTAAATTCTGAATCTTCCGAAAATCAAACTCTATCGCACACGCAAGTCATAATACGTATTGCGAAGTTGCTCGCAATCTTATATCGCTGAATGGACCGTTAATTTATAAAACGACAAGTCGGGTCGTTACACATAGTGTGATATAGATATATTTTTCATGTTTCATCTTCTACTTCGAATTTTCAATTCAAACCACCTATAAACTATGCCAAATTATCTCAAAATTGAGATTCAAACTTCTTAAGATGCGCCCAATCTATTCTAATAATACCGGTCAAAAGAAAATAAAATTTGACCTTTTTTTGGCTATAAATGGCTGATTGGCTAATATTAGTAATATTTTATGAATTGATCAATTTTTGTAATAAGATACTTATAAATGAACATAGCTGATAGTTTTACTTTTATTTATTTCATTGTGAAAATAGGCTTCTTTCTTCGCCAATAAGATAATAATTCTTCATTATTAGAAGCTTGAAATTTTTATTTGGGTTAAAATTGAGAGTTGATGTTTATTATCGTTAAAATCGTTTGAAAGATGATAATTTATTCTTAATTTTTGGTTTAAATATTAACTAAGTTGAGATTTTTTGGAGCAAATTTAGGGTGGTTTGATTGAAGTTGAAATTGTAATGTTGAAGAACACAAAATCATGCCAATGGGGAAGAGTTTTTGAACAAGTTAATTAGAGGTCGACTGCAGGTAACATAAAGTCATGACAATACGGTGGAGTTTGGTGAATAATCGAGTGATCACAAAGTCATGCTAATAGAGTATATTTTGTGAATAATTAACAATATAGGTAGAGTAAATGTAGCATAAAATTTATCAATCCTTGACAAGCAATGTTATTTGGACTACATCTAGACATAAAAATGATGGTTCAATGGTTTCTTACTTGATTTTCGCGTTTTCAAAAAAACTTGGTTCTTTGGGCTAGTTAGACAAACACAAATAGAAATAATTGCAGAAAAGTAATCAACATAGAGATTTTTAAGAGAAAAACTTCCTCCCTCAAGGGTTTTTCCTCAATTGTCTATCAAACTTCAAAGAACAATTTTAGGTTGAAACTCTATAACCAAGGGAACTAACTCTAATACCCTAAACTCTATAATTAATCAACTCAATTATATAAACTCCTTCCCAAATTAACTCTAGCTTAGGAAGCTTACAAAAATAAGTCTGAACAATACCCTACTATTGCACTTCTTGGAAGCATTTAGGTCACAATTGGAGAAATTGACTCAATGTAATAACTAAAGAACTTAGAGCAGTTTCATCTTTAATAATTGGTTCTTCAGTTGGTTGGATTGATTTTTATGAAGTATCTTTTTGTTGTGATTTTTATTGTCCGAAGTACTGCCAGTGATTTCTCTCAGTAGCAGTACTATTGAAGTGTGGCAAAAAGTCTTCCTTTATAGTTGCAAGGTTGGTTGAATATCTTCTTCAATTAATTCTCCAAAACCTAGAATATTTTGGTTAAGGAAAACCTCTCCTATTTAGATTTGGTTTTCTTATTTGTTTCAAACTATTCAACTTTCTGTTTCCATACATGTCTTTCCCATAAATACAAATTCCTTTTGGTTCACAAAGTCCTCCAATACGCGTATTCCTTTTAGGACATAGACATAATTTTCTGGGCGTACCAACTCACATAGGAATTATGGCATTTCGCGCCCGGTTAGCATTCTTCCACTAGTTTTCTATGACCCTGGTTCACTCGACATTCACATCTCTCATATGCACATTAGTCTAGTAGCGCACCAAACTGGAACGTGAAATCTGATCCTCAGATATGTTTTATTAATTATTAAAACATAGTTTCATGCTTAGCTCAACAAATCCTCCCTTTGATGATGACAATTCTATTTGTAAACCAGTCAACAACTTGCCCGATTATTCATTAGTTTATATAATGAGAACCAGTTTCATCGACAACACTATTCTTCAAATTGTCCATGTTTGCACAAGTGTATGGGACTTGCCTTTCATTCATCACAACCCTAAAGATATCTAGGCATAATTCATTATAAAACCTACAAATGGACAACTCAAGAGTTTTTTTTATTAGTCCAAGTGCCATTTCAAGAACCATGCTTATAGATTAAGCACATAGCTAACTTCCTCCTTTTGGCGTCATCAAAAAAAAAAAAAGACATCAGTAAAATCAATAAGAGAATATATAATGTAAAATTTATGGCCATTGGGGCTACATTAACACGTACATATCATCAGGAGTAAAAATGAATAAGACAATTAAAAATTTTCCTAGACGCACAAAACAAGAATTAGCCAAAAGACCAAAATTTTTTATTCAATTTGTCATTGTTATATCACATACCACATTAAGCCCAAGGGGGCCAAACCAAAAGACGGTTAAACAAACCCATCAAAACTTCCAACTAAATAAAAACAAAACAAAAAGAAATCCATGGAGGGGGGAGGGGGGAAGGACAAGAATTGACAAAAGACAGACTTTGAAACCTTAGAGGACTGAGGATTAAGTTCTTTTCCTGGAAGAGGCTTCTCCTTGAATAAGTCCTTGAAACCTGTCAAATATAGCAGTAGCGACTTCCTACTCTTTCTTTATCTCTTCCTTCAACCTCATGTTTTCTTCCTTCAATGAAGCAATTTTTTCTCTCATTTCCTCCTTTTCCTCGTTGGCAGCAACCAACTCCTCCAAAAGGTTAGTGACCATGCTCTTACTTTTGGTCCCCAATTTTCCAGCAACATGGTTACACTCTTTCTAGGTCTCCTCATCAAACATATCCTTTTTGGTTCTTTTTTCTGGCCTCTGAGGGGAACCTTGAAAGGCTCAAACACCTTGGTCAATAAAAACCCATAAGGTAGAGCATGTGTGCCTTTTTCCTGATCAACAGCCCTTGCCATGTGCTTTAGTATCAGAGATGTGAGTTTAGTTGGTTTTTCTAATCAAGAACCTCCATCACTACAAAATCCAATAAGTGGCCCCATGCCTTTTTTCAGATCGAGGAAATATACACTTGTTCATAAACTCAAATAGCAGCTTGTGAACCAGTTTTATCTCCTCCTTTCCTACCTTCCTTACCATCAGATTTTCCCTTTCTTGAGTGTACTTGTTATTCAAGTATAAGGCATCTTTCTTTTCTCTCAATTCAGGCCACTCACGCTTTACGTAAGTGTTAAATCCCTTCACAAGAACATTCAGTATTTCCCCAGTAATTTAGCATCAAGAACCAAGTCCACCCCCTAACTTCAGAACGTACAATGCCACCCTCCAACACTTTCAAGTTTTCGTAAGAGTAAAGCATTACTTCACCATACATGACGAGTAGTGGGAATTAAAATAAGAGTGTCCACCCCAACACCTCCAACTTCTCCATCAATTCCTTCATCCCAAACATAGTTACAACAGTTGGGGTCAATTACTCGACCCTTCAACATGATTAATACAGTGAACCTTTCCTCTCTGCCGACAATGAAAAATTTCCTCTGAATTTTTTTCCTCCATTTAGAATTGGTTCCTTTCACCTCTGGCTCCTCCTTGGGAGTGACTGAAGATGATTCAACCTTTTTCTTCCTTTTCTTTGAAGATGAACCTCCTCCTCCTCCTCCTCTTCCTCTTCATCTTCTCCACTCACCAGATCAACTTTCTCTACATCAGACTCATCAATCATTCTGAGCATCTTTTTTCTTTTTTCTTACTCTTCTCTAAGTCTTTCTCAAGAGTTGCCTTGCTCTTCCCTCTAGTTACATGTGTTCTCCCTCCCAATGTGGCATATCCAGTAGGCAATACTACTTTCTTTGCTACAATATTTTCCCTCTTAGGAATGGTTTTCTCCTTAACTTATTTCCTCTCTTTCATCATGGCAATCAGGTTCACTAGAGCCTTATAATCACTTTCGGCACTAATCTCATTCCCTACTACTGCTTCTCCTTTCTTTTGCACTTACTCCTCAGTGTCAGTCCAATCAATGGATTCTGATTTTTCTGGATTAGCGTTCAATGAACTAGGTTCTTGAACCTGGCCTATTTCTTGCATAGTCACTTCTTCAAATTCTCCCAGTGTAATTGTTTCTCCCTCACCAGCAGTAGAAGAACCTGTTTGTTACCTAGGGGATTTTAGTGCTTCTACTCCAACACTAACAATTTTCCTTTGATCTTTCTTCCTAAGTTCCTCAACTGTTTTCTTCTAGTATCTTCTCACTCACATCACCAACAATTTCATCGGTCTCTTTCTCTTTCACCAACTCACCGACTCCAACAGTTCTACGTCCCAATTTGTACTTCCTCACTTAACTTCTTATCGACCACTTTTTCTGCCTGTTCAGTGCCAACCTCTTTCTCTTATTCAACATCAACTGCTTCCCCCTCAATTTGAGGCTCCTCCTTCACTTTCTTATTCTTCTTCGTCAGAATATTGAACCAATCCAGTGAATATTTTTGGGGCTTTTGGTAGGGAAGGTAGTTCTTAGGCAGACTCAATCGGGGTGGTTATATACAAAGGTGTAATAGGGTTAGGAGTGGGGTTTTCTTCAGATATTTCATAAGGTAATTTTTAGGTGAGTTCATCATTGTTGTGAGCTTCTGATTTTCATAAAAAAAGAGATTAGGTTTTTCTTTTCAATTTTGCGAATTCTTGACTAATTTTGATAATATTATAGAGAATGGGCAGAAGAAAGGCTTCTATAGATATTGATTTGACAATTTTTCAGCCTTGATTTTCTTTAATTAATTCTAATTCGGTTCTAAAACAAAAAAGGGGTGTCTGTCACATATTGAAATTAAAAGTGGCGGTTAGGAATTTAATCGGGTGGCAAAGACGTGTGAAGGGAATTTTAGGAAACTGGTTCTAATTACACGCAAACCGGAGCGAATCATAATTACCCTACGATTTGACGATTTGTTTTCATTTCAGAACCTGATCCATTGTAAATTTCATAGGGTTAGAGAGAATGGGCTACAAAATACAAGTGAGATGTGTGCGAACCCATTTTCAATGACACGACAGTTAGGCGCAACAGTCAATTTGAAATGGAGTACATACCTTAGTGTCACACAACCAGTTTTGTTTGACTAATTTCCTTAATCTTAGTTGAGAACTTTTCTCGTCCAGGCTTTTGTCATTAGATTATGCATCCATGCCCAAGATCAATGACATGCGTGTATACCTATTACAATATAAGACTGATTTAGACAATAATTTACGCATTTACTTACTAGAAAAATTATTAAGACATAGCCAATTTTGAGGAAAGTTAAGAATTCCCTATTCCATTTTGATCAAACCTAGCTCCAAGCAATTTCTTTCAAAATGATCCTTGCTTAAAGATTTGGTGAATATGTCAACAATCTGCTCCTCTGTCTTTCTAAACTCCATAGAGATATGACCTTTCTCAACATTATCTCTCCAAAAATTGTGTCTCACATCAATACATTTTGTTCTCTTTTGGTGAACCGGGTTCTTGACCATATTCCTAGAACTTGTATTATTACAAAATATGGGGACTCTTTCAATCATCACCCATAGTATTCTGGTTGTTGCTTCATCCATAATAGACGAGCACAACATCATGCACCTTCTACATACTCACCTTCAACAGTTGGTAGGGCCACTGAATTTTGTTTCTTTGATGCCCTAGAAATTAAACATGACCCAAGAAAATGGCCATTCCTGATGTGCTATTCCTGTCCACGAAATATCTAGCATAGTCAGCATCTGCATATCCAATCAATTCGAAGGAGTCTCCAAGAGCAATTCTTTTGAACTTAAGATATCTCAAGATTCTTTTAACAGCTATCAAGAGCGATTCTTTTGGACTTGACTGGAATCTTGCACACAATCCCATGATGTACAGAATATCAAGCCTACTTGAAATTAGATAGAGAGAGGACCCAATCATCACTCATACTTCTTTACATCAACAGAGGTACCAAGTTTATCCATATCTAACCTCGTTGCAGTGGCATATGAGTATTAATCGTCTTTACATTTTCCATATCGAACCTTTTGATTAACTCCTTGATGTATTTCTGCTGGTGTATCATATTTCCCTTTTCCGTCTTCTTAACTTGAAGTCTAATGAAGAAATTTTATTCTCCCATCACACTCATTTGAAATTCACTCTGGTCATGGCTCCAAAAATGATATCATCCACATATATTTGCACTGTCAGTATGTTCTTGCCACTTCTCAATAGAAATAATGTGTTATCAATTTTTCCTCGTGAGAACCCGTTTTCCAGGAGAAACTCTGACAGTCTCTCATACCATGCCCTGTCCAATTTGTACACATGATATGGGAACTCATGATTTTCAAAACCTGGAGGCTATAAGATAAACACTTCCTATTTCAAGTACCCATTCAATTTAAGTCATACAATGCCTTGTCCAATTTGTACACATGATTTGGGAACTCATGACTTTCAAAACCTAGAGGTTGTCTCACAAACACTTCCTCTTTCAAGTATCCATTCATTAAGGAATTATTCACATCCATTTTCTATAGTTTGAAATCCATGTATGATGCCATTGCATGCGTATTGCCTCCATCCTTGCAACATAAGCAAATGTTTCATCATAGTGAATACCTTTTTTTTGATTATAGTCTTGTATAACTAATCATGCCTTGTTCCTGGTAATGTTTCCTTGATCATCCAGCTTGTTCCTGAACATCCAACTAGTTACAATGACTATTTTGTCTTTTGAGTTGGGAACCAGGTGTCAAATTTTGTTTCTCTCAAACTGATTTGGCTTTTCCTGCATGGCCACTATCCAGTTTGAATATTCAAAGGATTCTTAATGATCTAAGGTTCCACCATAGGTATATAGGTTGAGAAGACAATCATGTTTCTGAATTTTGATCTGGTTACCATTTGAAAACTGGTGTAAGTACATTAGTAAGTGGATTAGAACTCTGATGTTTCCAAGCCCTTGTGTGTTGGCCTCGAGTGTCAGTGTTTCCTTCATGCTCAATAGTGGAACCAAGTGTAACACTTTCTGTCTGATTTTCTTGATCTATTCCCCCTATCGGTGGTACATCCTGAACAGCTTCCCGAGGACTTGTTCTTGTTCCAGTTAAGCTGTAGCCTCTAGGAGTCTTTGGTTTGATTGCTCCTCATTGTTTTCGGCAGGACCAAACGCACCATCATCAACAACCCGTGTACCTTTCTGAACCATATAGTTATATTTTTAAAAGGTTACATGAATATTTTTTTAGCACACTTTGTTCTTTTATTGTACACTTTATAAGCTTTACTATGTGGTGAGTAAACCAGAAAGACACCCTCATCACGTTTAGCATTAAACTTCCCTAGAGTCTCTTTGTCGTTGTTCTGTACAAAACACTTAGGCTCTTAGGTGGGTTACATTTGGTTTTCTACCCTTAAGTAATTCATAGGGGTCTTATCAATTATTGGCCTAATCATGGACCTATTTATGATATAGCATGCGGTGTTCACAATTTTAACCCAAAAGGTTTTAGGAAGTCCACTACTAATTAACATATTTCTGGCCATGTCCTGTAGAGTTTTGTTTTTTCTTTCTACAACACCATTGTGCTGTGGTGTCCAAGGTGCAAAGAAATTATAATCTATACCATTTACAACACAGAACTCTAGAAAGTTAATATTTTCAGAGTCAGTTCTATGGTCAGATCTAATGCTAGCTACATGACTATTCATTTTTCTTTGAAGTTTCTTCGCAAAAGTCACAAACATATCATATGTTTCTTCCTTAGTTGCCAGAAATATTGTCCTTGTAAATATAGAATAATCACCAATAATTACAAACACATACCTCTTTCCATCTCTACTCTGAACCCTCATTAGTCCATATAAGTCCATGTGAAGTAGTTCCAGAGGTCGAGAGGTACTTACTACTTTCTTGGATTTGAATGATGAGTTGACCTGCTTAACTTTCGCACAAGCATCACAAATATTTTCTTTCCTAAATTTTGACTTGGGCAGCCCAAGGACAAAGTCCTTGGTAATAAAGTTGTTCAACATAGTAAAACTAACATGCCCTAGTCTTTTGTGCCACACAAAGGAGTCAGTATCAAATGCACTAAGGCATGAGAGTTTATTTTTAGGTGAAGACATGATATTAACTTTGTAAATGTTTTTGTGACTTTTTCCTTGGAGAACCAGGCTTTTAGAGTTTTCATTTGTGACCATACAGTTCATAGAAGTAAAGAGAACCCAATTCGCTTTGTCACACATTTGAGACACGCTCAACAAGGTGTTTTTCAATCCTTTACATTTTTTATTGAATGTGAGTGAGACTTACCAACCTTACCTAAGCTGATTATATTTTCCTTTTTGCCAATTCTAACGCCCACACTACCTTCTTGATAGGCTCTTAATTAGAGGAAATTTTCTGCTTTCCAATCATGTGGTGGGAGTAATCACTGTCAATATACCACCAATTTTTTCTTCCTCTCACCTTAACATGCAAAAACATTCAGTGGTTAGCTTTAGGAACCTATACAAGCTTGGGTCCCTTTCTTTGAGTAAAAGGATGAATAACATTCTTCTTATTACATCCTGGTATTTTATTACCTTTCAATGAAGGACCAGGTTTCATCAATTTCTTTTTCTCAACATATGCAACAATTTGCAGGCCTGCTTGGATTCTAGATGTGCATGTTTCTTCGAAGTGTCCATTATTTTCATAGTGAGTGCAAAGGCAACTGTCATGAATGTCTACATACTTACTATGTGGATTGTATGGAATCTTTTTCTTATTACGTCCTATACCCCTTCTGGTTTTCATGCATCTTGAACATTATTTAGGAAGACCTGGTCCACTTTAAGTTCTTCTATAATTCAAACTTGGCCTTATCCAGATTTTCTTGATGTATCGTATCTTTTTCATATTCAACTAGAAGTTTTTTATTAGCTTCTTTTAATTCACTCTTTAGTTTCTCATGTAAGTTAGTGGCTAGGTCCTTACCTTTATTTGGAGTATTGAGAAATTATTATGCTCAGTTTCTATGGAAACCTTTTCATCTTCTAAGACAAGAGTATGGTCCTTGAGATCAACTACAAAGACTTCAATATTTTCTCTACTTATTTCCAATTTTTGAGTTCAAACCTAAGTGATGCATAATTATTCATTAACTGTCCCTTTTCATCAGAAATCTTTCGGTATGCATCAATCAAGGCATCCAAGGAAATCAATTTCTTTTTATAGTAGGTGTGGATTTTATCTTTGATATATTGAAAGATTACCTCAAGTTCTTCTTCCTCATCAACGTTAGAGTTTGAATTTGCCATCAATGCTATGAGATATTCTAGTTCTGAATCACTATCCTCCTTGGCCATCAATGATTGATCTTCATCTTCACATTTATCATCATCATCGTCATCATCAGACTTATCAGTTGAGGATGATTGCAAGGAAACCATAGCTCTTTTCACAATTTTGTCTATTGCCTTATTTGTCATTCTTCGTCCACAAACACGATCTCTCTTATGTTGTTTGCCCTTATCAAGATACACAAGGGGAAGCCTTTGATAAAGTGATATTTATTTCTACGCTTATATCATATATCAGTGTTGTTATTTTTTTCACAGTTTTGGATTTGGATGAAAAACCGTGACAACCTGATAGGTCATTTTGAGTGCTAATATTTATTTTTGTACTTCGAGACCTCTCATAGCTTCATATGATGTTATATGACTTGTGTTCATGGTCCGTATCATTTTTCGAAAAGTTTTTATGTGAAATTTTGACAAATACATGATTTTTTACTTAAAAGGAGGCTAGAGTTGATCACGGTCAATATTTTTCGTAAATGATCCCGGTTTGGTGTTCTGACAATTCCGGTAGGTTAGTATGATTTTTTTTGACTTATATATGTTTTGGTTGGGGTCCTGGGTGGCCGGAGGGCTTTTCGGCACATTATGTGAAAGTTGGCAAAAAATTAAGTTTCAAAGTTGAAATCTTGAGTTTTGATGACCGATTCTTGATATTTGATGTCATTTTGGTGATTCGTGATAGCGATCAAGTTTGTGTGATGTTATTAAACTGTGTGTATATTAAAATTGGAGCCCGAGGGCTCAGGTGAGTTTTAGATGAGTTTTGGTTGATATTGGCACTACTAAAGCATCGCAATTGCTGGTGTGAACTTGCAGGTCTCGCAATTGCGTAAAACTTATTGGAAATTGCAAACCTCGCATTTGCAATGTAAGACTCGCAAACACGAGCATAAGCTGGGGGCTGTGCATCTCATTTGCGAAGAAATGTTCGCTTTTTGCAAACTGTTTTGTGATTGTTTTGCGGCCCTTATGTCGCATTTGCGACTACTGTATGGCAGGGACACCGATCGCATTTGTGATCAGTAGTTTGCATTTGCGATGGTCGTAATTGTGAATAAGAGTTCACAATTTCTGCATCTACAATTAGTTAAAAGTTGGGGAAAAGGGGACTTAGCTTGTTTTACAACATTTTTCAACTCCAAACTCTCTAGAGGCGATTTTTGAAGAACTTTTTCTCCTCAACTTCATTGGTTAGCAACTTTATTTCCATTTTCATCAATTTCCATTATTTGTTAATGAATTTTATCATCAAATCTATGAATTTTAAGATAGAAATTACTCCCTCCGTTTCAATTTATGTGAATCTGTTTGACTGGGCACAAAGTTTAAGAAAAATGAAGACTTTTGGAATTTGTGGTCCTAAACAAGTCAAAAAGGGCCTCAGAGTATTTGTATGGTTATAATAGCTTCTCATTAAGGGTAGAATTATAAGTTTAAGCAAAATTATTTCCAAATTTAGAAAAGGGTCATTCTTTTTTGGAACAGACCAAAAAGGAAATAGATTCACATAAACTGGAACAGAGGGAGTAAATGTTTTGGATAGAATTTAGGGATGTTGTAAAATTATGATTTAGACCTCGAATTGAGGTCGGATTTCAAAATAAATCACATAACCGAGCTCGAGGGTGAATGAAAATCGAGATTTTTTCCAAATCTCGAATTTCGACCAAGTAGGCTCGGGGTTGACATTTGTTGACCTTTTCAAATATGATCAAAATTGAACATTTTTCATTTGTGGAGTAGTTTCTGAAACATTAATTTGAATTGTTTAAACGATAATTGAATTGATTCGGTTGGTTTCAAGGCTTGTTCGAAAGGAAAAGCCATGGTTGGTTGTTTATTTTGTTGCGGAAGGAGGTAAGTGTCATGGTTAACCTTGAATTGAGAGAATTAAGGTAGAATCAAGTCTATTTTCTATGTGAACTATGTGTTGGGAGAGGTGTATTTGCAAGGTGATGAGTATATATGCGTTTGCTATGGGATAAACATGCGTGTGGAGTTTGTCTTATCTGTACCGTGTTGTTTCATTTACTATGCCTTCCATGCTTTAGATAGATTGTTTATTCTTTGACTATTCACGTTCTTGTCTATTGCTTATGTTGAAATTGTTGTGATATTGGAAGTTGAGTTCGTGAAAGTTGTTGATCAATTGCTGGTACCAAACGTGTTGAAGTTGAATTTTCTTCCCACCTTACTTGATATTAGTGTTGTTGTTGTTGCTTGTTGAGGAAGATTAAAGAGCACGGAAGGTGTTTCCATGCACCACTTGCATATTAATATCATTGATTGAGTGAATGTGAGGATAAAAACACGAATGGTGTTGCTGTGCACTTGCATTTATTTGATATGGTGATGATGAGGCTAAAACATGAAAGGTATGTCGTGCGAGTTTGTTGAATTTGTTGTTTTACTTGATATTTGGTATTGTGAATTGTGACTTGGTCGGTTTGTTGCCAATTTTGGAAAGGGGTTTACTTCATGCTTCTTTATTTACTATTACCATGTATTGTCCCTGATACTTGACCCTATCCCGTTGTGTCAATTGACTTTTTACTTGTTTTATATATATAACTACCTTGTCGAGGTTAGGTTCAATAATTACGGAGTGACTTGGGTCGGTTGTACTCATTTACGCTTCTACACTTCTTTCGCAGATCTTGACATTGGTACCAGCGGAGCCTTAAGAGGTGCTTAGCAGATACTGTGTTGGTGATTTGAGGTAGATCTGCATCCCATCCACAAGCCTCAAATCATTATCTTATCTCTATTGTACCATTTCGACTTTATTCATACAGAGTTGCATTTCATTCAAAACATTGTATTTAGTTAGATCTAGAAGCTCATGTACTTGTGACATCGAATCTCGGGGTGATTAAAATTTGTTATTGGTTTTTGAACTTTATTATGTTATCAAAAGAGCTATTTTTACGTTATGTTATTGATCAAGTAGTCAAATATTTATTGCTTTTTTTTATATTATTTGTTATGTTAGCCTGCCTAGCAAACACTGATAGGCACCTCACGACCCTGATTGGTTGAGATTTCGGGTCGTGACAACTACCTTTCTTTAAGAATCCACCTTTCCTTATTGCTAGCTGGAAATGTATAGTGAGCAATGCCATATCATTGTAAAGACCCGTAAAATTTCTATATCTAAAATAATGCCCGAATAGGTCCCTGTGCTGTTATAACTGTAGAATTCTTAAAACGGTCCTATTTTGAGTAAAAAGTATCCCAGAACTTGAAATATTAAATTTCCCAGAAATTGCGCATTATGCGACGCACTATGCGATCGCATAACAGGTATGTGGACCGCATAGTGGTCGCATACCTGGACAGTTTCTTGTCCATTTTGAGGATAGCTATGCGGCCTAGAATGCGATTGCATTTCACGAATGCGGGCCGTATAGTTGTCGCATTCTTGCCCCATAGTTTTTGCGAGGGAGGTTATGCTACGCATTATGCGATCGCATAACAGGTATGCGGACCGCATAAGCGGTCGCACACCTGGGCAATGTGGTTCCCATTTTGGCCCATTTGAAGGCCAACTATGCGACAGGAATGCGGACCGCATAGCAGGAATGCAATCTCATTCCTGACCGCATCTCTGTGTCGGTGCTCCTATTTTCTAAATTTAAAACCCGACCCCCTATTTTATAAAATACCCCTTCCCTTCATTTTTAACGATTTTCTGACCAAAAATAGAGAGAGAAGAAGAGAGTTCTTGAGAGAGAAGGTTTCAACATCATCCAATTTTATTTATAAAAAATCCCTCAAGCCGAAAATTATCGAGTTATTGTCATCTTCTTCACTCAAAGAGGTAAGTCTTCACCCTATTTCCCCAATTTCTAAGATTTTGTATAAGAATGAAACACCCATGGGTTGGTTCTTGAAAATAAAAAAGTGAAATCTTGCATGCATGTGAGTTAAACCCCGTAATCTAGTAAAGGGAAAAACAAGTTTAGGTAATTATTCTCAAAAGGGGGTTAGTAATCTAAGGGGTCACATAGTTTTTGACAAAATGCTCAATTGGGTACAAGATTCCTAATTCTAAGTGAAATATGTCACATTGTGGATTAGATTGACGGTGCTAGACGGTCCGGTGAATTGTGATAGAAATTAAAAAGGGGACGACTCGAGGTATGTATGGCTAACTTTAATCTTCGTAGAGTCACCTTGTTGGTATCCAAACATTCGGTATGAGTTTCTTGCTGAGTATTTGTGAATTGATTGCCCGATTGTGTTGAGGTGTGAGATTGCATTCTCTGATTTGTCTTAGTCGACTATCGTGATAATTGAAATTGTGAAATGTGACTTCTATGTGATTACTCTAACATGTGTAAGGTTCGTTAAATTCTTAAGTATGTTGGTATGAAATAATGATAACAAACTCAAATGTGTAAATGTATCTAAGTAATAAGGGCTATGTAACAAGTGATGAAAGGGAATTGTGAATTGATCTAATTGAACTAAATGACCATGGAAATATCGTATATGACTCATTGTTGGCAAGGTTTACTGTGGCTTAACTTCATATAGATTGTTGGTTGTAATGAATTTACATTCTTGTTTATGAGCATCTTTGTGGTCGAATTAATGGATGATAAAGACTATTGTGAACACATGATTGGTTGGGTGATTGAAATTGTACTCTTGATGATATGAAACCCTGTGATTGAATTGTGGGCTGTTATTGGTTTCCATGAAATGTGATGGTCCGGTGGGATCAGGTTGCACGCCGCAACAAGAAGTAATAAGGGTGGAGAGGTAAAAATGGTGGAGTGTAAACTGTACGGTGGGATCGGGTTACATGCCACAACAGAAATGTATTGTGGAATCGGGTTGCACGCAGCAACACGTAATAATAAGGGTGGAGCGTAAACTGTACGGTGGGATCGGGTTGCACGCCACAACAGAATGTGATAAAGCTAAAATGGGATTGTGTTGAAATAAGAATCTATGAGGCTCTCAATTGTATTTGTTTCTGTATCACTGTACACTATGTGTTGGCTCCTTAAACTGCTTTCTATCTGTGCAGCTCTTGATTTTACTTTGAGTAAAGTTTGCTCATAAATACTAGTACTATTCCACACTACTAACGTCCCTTATGCCGGGGGCGCTACATATTTTATATGGATGTAGGTGGCTCTATAGCAGGTAGCTCAGTTCTGTGTTAGTGGTGCCTCCCTCTTCATCTTTTAGCAGTACTGGTAAGCTCCACTTTCTCCTGGGGTTGTGTGTAATTCATGCCATCTCTTTTCAATCTGTTATGTATTGTAAGGTATATNTGTATGTATGGTGTATGTTTTGGGAATCAATTGTGAAATGCTAAAAGAGAAATGAACCTAAGTTTGTAAACCCATGCTTAAATCCTAAGTTATTATTTCATATGGAACATGGTGCATTGTATACACGGGGGAAAAAGGTTGGGTAGGAAAGGCAATCCAGGTCCGCTTGACCGGGTTCACCCGGTTAGGTGCCGGTCTCGTCCCTCAGTTTTGGGGCGTGACAATCATTTTCTTCAATGTCCTGCTTCTGAGTGGTCTTAAGCACCAAATTCTTGACCTTGCGAGGTTCAGCAGATTATCGATCTAGGAGATCCGTATTGAGCTTTAACTCATAAGTTTTCATGTTTCCAATAAGGTCATTAAGGGTTATTGTATTCAAGTTTCTTGCTTCAGTAATGGCATTGACCTTGCTATCCCATCAAGGGGCAATATGCTCAGAATTTTCATTACAATTTTAATGAGGAATAACTTCTCCAAAAGATTTTAGTTTATTGGTGGTTGATGTGAACCTAATATGCATATCCATGATAGTTTACACATCTTTCATGTCAAACAATTCAAATTTTCTATTTAGTATATCAATCTTTGACTGATCACTTGAGAGGTACCTTCATGAGCATATTGCAAAGCATCCTACATAGCCTTTGCCTCTCTGCCAGAGATTCTGTTGTATTCATCTAGACCAATTGTACAAATCAGAATCTTCTTAGATTTGGCATTCTTTTAAACTCTTTTGACATCTTCTTCTGAATAGTTTCTCTTGGCTTTGGTTCAGTGGGGACATGTCATGACTCGAAATCCCACCTTAAGGATCGTGATGACACCTAGTCGTCAAATAGATAAGCCAGTCACTTAACATCATCTTTAACAATAGAAACATGATATAACCAAAACAGAATTTAACATAAATGCAGAAATATGAGTAATACATGCCAAAACAGCAATACTCAACATAACTTCCAGAACTAGTTAGTACAGAGTCACAATATCTAACTGAATACACGAAAATGTCTCAAAAATATGGTAATGTCTGAAATATATAAATAGTAGAAATGAAACAAGAGGGTGACTCTGGGACCTACTGCTAGGTCATGCAGGGATACCTTGAAGTCTCTGGTATATCAAATTCCTCACTGCCAATCACCCGATCAAAAGTTCCTGCATCTGCACAAAAATGTACAAAAGTGTAGTATGAGTACACCACAATTGGTACCCGGTATGTATCAGGACTAACTTCGGTGAAGTAGTGACAAGGTTCAAGTCATTGATACTCACTAGAGATACAACCTATGAAATAAATATATAAAAAAAACTGATAACGGAAAATATAATGGGAAACATTAACAACAAACCCCTTGGAGCATGCGATAACAACTCAGAATAATAAGCCCAACTTTGATCCCAAAACACAAAATAGAGGTGAGGCATGTAATAACACGTAAAATGCAGTCATTAACTCAAATAAGGGCATAGAAGCTTTCAAAAACAATTATGAAAAAAATCAACAACCCCGTGTCAACACAGTCACAACAACAATAAGGACATCCCAAAACATCACATAACATCATCAACAACGCCACCCTTATTACGTTGCATGTGCACATAAGAATAATATTGTCACGCCCCAAACCTGGGGAGGCGTGGTTGGCATCCGGTGCCGTGCTAAATCTAGTGAACCACTGTGTAATTTTTTTTCTTCTGTAACTATCATGGGTCAACATGGCCACAACTCATAATGTATAACTATAAGTGAGCAACACTATATCACTGAACCATTTTTCTTAAAACATGAATACATATGGGTCGTCAAGGCCTCTGACATACTGTACAAAATGAACCTCTGTCTACAAATCCTCTAAGATTATTTGACATCAAATGGGACAGGGTATCAGCCTACCCATTAGTCTTTAGCAAAACTATGACGCGATGACTCATAGACTCGGCTGCACTCCGAATGAGATGGAGTCTTACCAATCTTTCACTGAATGCTAATCTCGTCTACTATGAAGGCTCGTCAAACTGATTATCTATACCTGCAGGCATGAATGCAACGTCCCCAACAAAAGGACGTCTGTACGAATAATGTACTGAGTATGTAAGGCAGAATTGAAACATTACAATATATCAACATTAATTAAAGACATATAAGAATCAACTTGAATCTCTGAAGTACCACCATATATGCATACTTATTATACTCATATATATACAATGCTTCTCTTTGAGACTATTATCCATATCGTATGATGAATGACTGCCCAACTGATCACTAGTAACTACCCAACCGGCCGTAGCTCGATGGTAAATGCATGACTGTCCGACCGGCCGTAACTCGATGGTAAATGAATATGCATGACTTCCCAACCGGTGGTAAATAATGATACATAACTTCCCAACCGGTGGTAAATGCCTAACTGCCCAACTGGTCGTAGCTCGCTGGGTAACGAATATGCATGATTGGCCAACCGGTGGTAAATAATGATACATAACTGCCCAACCGGTGGTAACTACCTGACCGGCTGTAGAACGGTGGTAAATGCATGAAGATGCATGTAAATGTATCCCTATATTATAAACATTAACATCTCTATTATATACCTCATTAGGGACTTAAGGACATACTTAGACATTCTTGAATATCACTTTACAGGAATGAATAACATAAACATCCTTAACTGTTAAGAGTAGAACCACTTATGGAATATCATTACGTTTACGTATCGTTACTTGCGTCATGCCAAAAGAAAGAAGGATTAGCCTTAATATGGCTGAGCCGTTATCTTGACTATATTTGAGCAATTCTCACCCTTGCAAGAAATTTTTCCCTGGTATAGGCCTGCTCTCATGATACACTGAAACTTCAATGTATTTGTAATGGTAGGTTTTTTATATCATCAAGATTAAAGAGGAGTTTATGGTTCCAAATGGGTTTGAGATTCTCATAGACTGTTCTGGTTTTGCTAAGTTGGTTTTCAAAATCAACTTCTACAAATGAACTGACTAATCCTTCACCATATTTGGTCATATGATCATGAGTATCTATTACTTCTACTATGAACTTCATTCTTCCCTTTTTGTTCTTGGTTTTTTGAAACTAGGAAATAACTCCTTTCAAGATATCTTTAACTCAACTCTAAAGTAACCAGATTCTAATATTTAACGAAGACAATAGTAAGCTAAAGGAAGGAAGTAACAACTTTGTGTTTTTTTTAGTGTGTAGTATCAAAGTGCATTGTACAAGAAAAGGATGATTTCATGAATAAACTGTTGAATAGTTCTAGAGGAAAGATTCTATGAAACAGAAATGGAGGGAAAGGAATAAATTTTTGGCAGAGTTACGGATGACTAAGAAATATAGTCCATGTGTTATCTAATTTGGTTGCCTAAAATGAAGAGTCATCATTTAATAAAGCAAGGCTGCCACGTGGGGGTGGGTGATGATTTTAATCTTATCCTATAATCAATTAATTAATTAGGTAATATCCCGCTACCCTGTAATTAACCAATTACCCGCACAATTAAGAATTGTCTCAAATTACTTAAAATTCTACTTATTTTTAATACACTTTATTCACTATACTATCGTGGTCATGTGGTACCATATAAAATCAATAAATACACTATTAGTTAAAACATCCATATAAAAATACATATATCTTTTTCAACTTCTAATTTTTCTAATCTCATATAAAGAGTACAAATTTTCGTATGCTTAATTCTTAAAATGGTAAAAAGATAACCTTATATCCTTGTGAGAAAATAATTTCTATTTTTACAACAAAGAAAATCTCATAAACTTTTCTCATATTATGTGTATAATTTAAAACATAATTGAAAGTATTAATATTAATAATTATATAAAATTATATTTTTAAAACCATTTTTTTTCCTTTACAAAAATGTTTCACTCAAATACCATATCATATATATATATATATATATAATTTCTATTTTTACAACAAAGAAAATCTCATAAACTTTTCTCATATTATGTGTATAATTTAAAACATAATTGAAAGTATTAATATTAATAATTATATAAAATTATATTTTTAAAACCATTTTTTTTCCTTTACAAAAATGTTTCACTCAAATACCATATCATATATATATATATATATATAATTTCTATTTTTACAACAAAGAAAATCTCATAAACTTTTCTCATATTATGTGTATAATTTAAAACATAATTGAAAGTATTAATATTAATAATTATATAAAATTATATTTTTAAAACCATTTTTTTTCCTTTACAAAAATGTTTCACTCAAATACCATATCATATATATATATATATATATAATTTCTATTTTTACAACAAAGAAAATCTCATAAACTTTTCTCATATTATGTGTATAATTTAAAACATAATTGAAAGTATTAATATTAATAATTATATAAAATTATATTTTTAAAACCATTTTTTTTCCTTTACAAAAATGTTTCACTCAAATACCATATCATATATATATATATATATATAATTTCTATTTTTACAACAAAGAAAATCTCATAAACTTTTCTCATATTATGTGTATAATTTAAAACATAATTGAAAGTATTAATATTAATAATTATATAAAATTATATTTTTANATATATATATATATATATATATATATATATATATTGGTATCAAGGTTGTTAAAACTTACGGGGCGTAACATCCTTCCCCCCTTTAGAAACATTCGTCCTCGAATGTTAACTCTTAGAAATTTACAAAATTTTCACTAGGGTCTCCTTTTTAAACTAAACTAAAACCTAAACTATATCTTAAGTCTCGACTATTCATAACCTTTGGTACTTGAGTATCTCATATCTTCTTCACCTTTACATCACTTACCTTTCAATCTCGCATCGTATCTTATATTTCTAGTGGAAATTACGCCTTAAAACTCTACTGTGATAGCACCTCTAGTGCATACAAAATTCGGTGGAAACTTTATACTGAATTCTTACGAGTTATCTCTATGGCACGATCTGGAAACAAAATAAGGGTAACATTTCCTAAATTCCCTATAGCCTCTCAATTATAAATGTGGCGTGCAACACGCCTATAAGTGAGACTCTACTAGGCACGACTTTGTAGACCCCCTAGGACATGACCTGCTCTGGTACCACTTTGTCACACCCCAAACCCGGGGAGGCGTGGCAGGCACCCGGTGCCATGCTGTCCCTAGCGAACCACTGTGTTACTCATTT
Source organism: Nicotiana knightiana (assembly GCA_005239525.1). Lineage (NCBI taxonomy): Eukaryota > Viridiplantae > Streptophyta > Magnoliopsida > Solanales > Solanaceae > Nicotiana > Nicotiana knightiana. The sequence goes on along the minus strand of ML423192.1, from coordinate 118,056 downwards.
TTTTCTTCTGTAACTATCATGGGCCAACATGACCACAACTCATAATGTATAACTATAAGTGGGCATCACTGTATCACTAAACGATTTTTCTTAAACCATGAATACATACGGGCCGTCAAGGCCTCTTACATACTGTACAAAATGAACCTCTGTCTACCAAGCCTCTAAGACTATTTGATATCGAATGGGACAGGGTACCGACCTACCCATTAGTGTTTAGCAAAACTCTGACGCGATGAATCACAGACTCGGCTGCACTCCGAATGAGGTGGAGCCTTACCTATCTTTCGCTGAATGCCAATCTCGTCTACTATGAGGGCTCGTCAAACTGATTATCTATACCTGCAGGCATGAATGCAGCGTCCCCAACAAAAGGACGTCTGTACGAATAATGTACTGAGTATGTAAGGAAGAATTGAAACATAAAAATATGTCAACATTAATTAAAGACATATAAGAATCAACTTGAATCTATGAAGTGCCACCGTATATGCATACTTATTATACTCATATATATACAATGCTTCTCTTTGAGACTATTATCCATATCGATGATGCATGACTGCCCAACTGATCAGTGGTAACTGCCTGACCGACCATAGCTCGGTGGTAAATGCATGACTCCCCGACCGGCCGTTGCTTGATGGTAAATGAATATGCATGACTGCCCAACCGGTGGTAAATAATGATACATAACTTCCCAGCCGGTGGTAAATATGTAACTGCCCAATCGGTCGTAGCTTGTTAGTAAATGATATGCATGACTGCCCAACCGGTGGTACCTGCCCGACCGGCCGTAGCACGGTTGTAAATGCATGAAGATGCATGTACATATATCACTATATTATAAACATTAACATCTCTATCATATACCTCATTAGGGACTTAAGGACATGCTTAGACATGCTTGAATGTCACTTTATAGGAATGAATTACATAGACACCCTTAACTGATAAGAGTAGAACCACTTATGGAATATTATTATGTTTACGTATCATTACTTGCATCATGCCAAAAGAAAGAAGGATTAGCCTTAACATACCTAAGTCGGTTCTTTTGACTATATTTGAGCAATTCTCACCCTTTTAAGAATGTTTTTCCCTTTTATAGGCCTTCTCTCATAATACACTGAAACTTCAATGTATTTGTATTGGTAGTTTTTTATATCATCAAGATTAAAGAGAAGTTTATGGTTCCAAATGGGGTTGAAATTCTCAGGGACTGTTTCTGGTTTTGCTAATTTGGTTTTCAAAATCAACTTCTAAAAATGAACTGATTAATCCTTCACCATATTTGGTCATAAGATCACGAGAATCTATTACTTCTATTATGAACTTCATTCTTCCCTTTATGTTCTTGTGTTTTTGCAACTAGGAAATAACTCCTTTCAATATATCCTAAATAACCTCTCAAGTAACCAGATTCTAATAATTAACAAAGACGGTAGTAAGCTAAAGGAAGGAAGTAAACAACTTTGTGTTTTTTTAGTGTGTAGTATCAAAGTGCATTGTACAAGAAAAGAATGATTTGATGAAGAAGCTGTTGAATAGTTCTAGAGGAAAGATTTTATGAAACAAAAATAGAGGGAAATGACTAAATTTTTAGCAAAGTTACGGATGACTAAGAAACATAGTCCATGTGCTATCTAATTTGGTTTCCTAAAATGAAGAGTCGTCATTTAATAATTTAAGGCTGCCATGTGGGGGTGGGATGGGAATTTTAATCTTATCCTATAATTAATTAATTAATTAATTAGGTAATATCCCGCTACCCGGTAATTAACCAATTACCCGCACAATTAAAAATTATCTCAAATTACTTAAAATTCTACTTATTTTTAATACACTTTATTCATCATACTATCATGGTCATGTGGTACCATATAAAATCAATAAAACCACTATTATTTAAAACATCCATGTAAAAATACATGTATCTTTTTCAACTTCTAGTTTTCCTAATCTCATATAAAGAGTAAATTTTCGTATGCTTAATTCTTAAAATGGTAAAAAGATAACCTCCCTTTCTTGTGAGAAAATAATTTTTATTTTTACAACAAAGAAAATCTCATAAATGTTTCTCATATTATGTGTATAATTTAAACATATTCGAAAGCAGTAATATTAATAATTATATAAAATCATATTTTTGAAACCATTTTTTTTCCTTTACAAAAATATTCCACTCAAAATACCATATCAAATNTATATATATATATATATATATATATATATATATATATATATATATATATATATATATATATATATATATATATATATATATATATATATATATATATATTCGGTATCAAGGTTGTTAAACTTACAGGGTGTAACAAATATGCCACTCTTATTTCACCGCATCCACATGTAGCCACTCTTATTTCAGATACATGTATATGATGAATGAATAACATATCTTATGCTCCTGGACTAGTATAACCGACATGCTAAAGTGTAGGCATGTGCAAAGTGTGCTATCATAGCTCAAATCGATAATTTCATCATAGAAATAACTATTACCAAGTTCAGTCGGGAAATTATCCTCTGTGTGACCTCAAACATGCTCAGATAGTTCACAACAAGGTGACAATTATGAGAAACATTGTAGCTTAAAGCTTAGCAGTCAATTCTAGGCATATCAGATTTCATTGTTGAAATTTTTTTACAAAATTCCCAATTTCTCTACCTCAAATCACCAATTAAATGATAAAAGCAAGAATGGAATCATAATAAATGGACAAATCCGAGTAAAAAATATTACCTCGATCCAAAGCGTGAAAATCCCCTCCACGATCACCCAAAACCAAGCTCTCTAACTTAAAATATGATATAATAAGCAAACCCTCGATATAGGGCTTAAAACCAGTCATCCCAGGCATTTGCCTTTTGCGATCGCGGACACACACTCGCGATCACTAAGAAAAACTTCCAGCTCCCCAAAATACCTTACTCGAACGTGAGCTTAGAGTCGCATAGACGAAGAACACACGCTCTAGGACTATGTGAACGCGGAAACAATATTGCGATCATATAAGCTTACACATGACATCTCATCTAACCTCACTCTACTACGCAAACAGGACTGCACATTGGCGATCACGAAGACAATAATTAACCAAAGATCCACGAACGTGAAGAGTCTACGAACCTGAACACTCTACATGATCGCGACTTACTTATCGCGATAAGGAGAAAACCAAACACTAGATATCAGCAGCCCAAAACTTGGAGAAACACTCTGAAACTCATCTGAAACACACCCGAGGCCCTCAATACCTCAACCAAATGTACAAACCAGTCCCAACACACACTACGAAATCGCACGAAGCCTCAAATTACATCAAACAATACCAAAATAACAAATCACACATCAATTCAATCCTAATGAATTAATGAACTTCCAACTTTTAAAACTAATGCCGAATCATATCAAATCAACTTTGAATGACCTCAAATTTTTCATGCAAGTACAAATGACACATCGGACCTATTCTAACTCTTAGAACTGAAATCCGAACCCGATATGAATAAACCCATATCTCGGTTAAACCTTGCAACATTCCAAATTCAAACTTTCTCCAAAAAGTATCAAACCAACTTCCAGACCTTGAAATCAACATCTAGACATACACCTATATCCAAAATCACCAATCAAAACTCCATTTCGGAGTTGTCTACACAAAATTCAAACTCCGGTCAACTCTTCCAACTTAAACTTCCAACCTTGGGACTAAGTATCCCAGTTCACTACGAAACATCCCCGGAACTATACCAACCATCCCGACAAGTCCCATAACCACACATGAACATAGAAGAAGAAATAAATAGGGGAAAAAGGATATAATACACAAAACAACCGGCCGAGTCTTTACTTGTCTCCACTAGTAACTCCTAAAATATTTGACATATCAAAAATAGATTCATATAATAATTGCCTCAAAGGATCTACATTTATCAAATCATGAGTTTCATAGCCAGTCCAAACCATTTGAACAAAATCAAATGATTAACCTCTTTCACGTTAAAGCCTTTAGCAATTTAAAGTCAATCTAAAGATACAATAAGTGTTTCATTTGTCGAATTTCAAAGAAATTTTTTTTCATGAAAACATATCTTTAGCACTCAAGCATTTTATACTCTTATCACCATACTAGTTTAACAAAAACTTATAATACTTTCCTTAAGTTTCATTTTTCCAACAAGTTTGGAAAATAAGATTTTTATAAAATTACTTCATAAAAACAATTTCGAAACACATGCTGACATCTTTCCCGCTTGTCCTCATAAGTACAGATACACATTTACAAATAATATAATTTATTAACTCATGACATGCTTTTGAAGAAAATCCCTTAAGAAGCGTAAGTCTTAATAAACTTGCCTCAAAATTCAAGCTCCAAAAATACTATAATTCTCTGAGGTTTCCAACAATTTGTCACCTACCATTAAATATGACAACTACATCAAAACAAACTTGAAAGGTTTCATGTATATTCATTTAGAATTCACAACTCGGCAACAATCCTTCAACCATCCCAAATATCCAATAAGTTCACCCATTGGTTTATTCATTTCCATTCATATCATTTAGTACTCATTTGGAGTCAGTAAAGACATTACGTTAATTATTCAACATCATCAGGTTACAATTCATTGTCTTCTCCAACAAAATCCTAGGTTCAAGAACACCTGTAGCGACCCAGCCGGTCGTTCTGAGAGTTTAGCCCTATTTTCTCTATTTATGCTTCATTCTTGTATGGTTCAGATCTTTTTTGTTGCGTTGGGTGATTAGTTCGGGTTCGGAGTGGTTATGTAAATAAATGAGACACTTAGTCTCTTAAGTTGGTGATTTAGTTGGAAAAGTCAACTGGAAGTTGACTTGTAGGTAAATTATCCCAGAATGTGGTTTTTGTGGCTCAGATAGCTTTATTAGGTGATTTAGGACTTATGAGTGTGTTCGGAATGTCATTCAGAGGTCCGGAGTAGAATTAGGCATGAATTGGAGAAATTGGATTATTGGCAATTTCCGATCGGCAGTGGAAAATTAGCTATCGGGGTCGGAATGGAGTTCCCGAAGTTGGAACAGGTTCGTAGTGTCATTTGAGATGTGTGTGCAAATTTTCAGGTCATTCGGACATGGTTTGGGTGGTTTCGGCATCGTTGGCAAATTTCGGAAGTTTAAAAATCCGTAGGCTTCAATTTAGGATTTGATTTGGTGTTTTGGTGTTATTTTGAGTGTTCCGAGGGTTCAACTAAATTGGTATATTTATATATGACTTCTTGGTACTTCTGGTTAGGGCCCGGATGGACTCGGGATTGATTTCAGATAATTTTTGGAAGGTTGGGAGTTCTAAATGCAACAAATTGGCTGCTGGTGCAGGCCTTCTGGTGTGGCCGCACCTGCGCACGAGGAGGCGCAAGTACGGAAGACCTTGCACAGATGTGGGAGTAGGGAGCCTGGCCTGGGAGCGCAAGTGCGGAGGTTGGCTCACACTTGCAGGACCGCAGGTCCGTGTAGAAGATCGCAGATGCAGAATTTGGTTTTAAGGGAGAATATGCACTGCGAGGGATTTTCCGCAGGTGCGGCATCGCAGGTGCGAGAGTGCTGGGAAGAATCTATATAAGGTTGCCTTCGCGAATTTTCACTCATTTCTTCGCCATTTTTGACAGATTTTATCTTGTGTTTATGACGATTATCCCATTGTTTAATCACGTTTTAGTGGAGAAATTTAGGAGATTAAGGCTTGAAATTGGATGAGTTGCCCGTGATTTGTGATGTGTTGCCCGTGCGTAGGTGCGGCCACTTGGGGAGTTACCCGTGTTTTAGTTGAGTTCTCATGATTTGTGCTGAGTTTCCCGAGTGGCCTGTGAGGGTGACGACTGAGTGAGGCCGACGACCGGATTGTGAGGATAGTTATTGATTGGGCTGCACGCCGCAACGGGATATATATTGGATCGGGCTGTATGCCGCAGCGGGAGATATATTGGATCGGGCTGCACGCCGCAACTGGAGATATATTGGATCGGGCTGCACGCCGCAATGATATATATTCGATCGGGCTGTACGCCGCAAAGATATAGGGCTTGGGCTGAAGGAGCCCCTCCGGAGTCTGTACACCCCCAGTGAGCGCAGTCGACCATTTATGGATTGAGCTGCACGCTACAGCGGTTATTATATGGTACCTATTGAGTATGAGTGCTGAGTGTGAGTGTTGATTGATGAGAGATAATTCATGAGTGACTGAGAGGCTTTCCCGAGAGGCTTTATTTGTGAGTGACACTGTGCCCGAGGGGCTTATTTGTTATGAAACTACTGTTTTCACTCTTCTTTACATTTTAGCCTCTAAACGATAAATGTTGAACCAATGTTTTATATGAGATTTGGAAAGGGAAAACTGGAGTTTCTATGAAATTTTTGGAACGTAGATTCCTGACTTGATTTATTGATTTCCATTGATATTTATTATTTGATTTTACATGATTTGAAAAGCTCGTCATTGTACTCAAGTCTTTATTTATATTTGTTACTTACTAAGTTGGTGTACTCATGTTACTCCTTGCACCTTGTGTGCAGATCCAGGTGCGCGGATCGAGTGAGATTTGATTATTCTCAGTGGAGCGTTTGTCGGAGACTGTGAGATAGCTGCACGACGTTCGCAGCCCCACCCTTCTCTTTCTCATTTTGTCGCTATATACAATTTTCTCTAGACTTGTTGTATTAAGGGAGGCGTGTCAGATTTTGTGTTCCATTTAGTTGCTAATGACTATTAACTCCTTTTTTGGGGATATTATTTAGATGTTTTTATTAATTATCCACATTTGTGAAATATTGAAAGTGAAAGATTTTTAAATCGCGTTATTGATTTAAATGTAAAGTTCCTTGTATTATGTTTAGCAAATTGGCTAGCCTATTACCACTATAGGCTCCATCACGACCAGTTTAGATTTGGGGTTGTGACAACACCCATTTCAAAAACTAGTGTTGTGTCGTATCCAAATAGCGATTCCCGATTCAATTCCTTCATAAATTAACTTATCCAGTATATTGGAATCATTAGACACTCAAAACAATCCCATTTTAATCAATTCATCACTATACATCTTATGTACCTAAAATGTCATTCTCAAGACCCACCCTTAGGGTTCATACAATATCTCATTAAAACTTCAACTAAAATCCATAAACATGGTACCCATACTCCAATATGTAATATATATGAAGCTCAAGTATAGGGATTACATCTTAATTGAAGAATCTCACTTTTCCTCTTCTTCATGTGTTTGAAGATTCAACCCATTTCCTATGGATTTGATCAATAATTATGTTAGTTCTATCACTTAATGATATCATATAATCATCCTTTTAGAAAAATAACTTACCTTGAAGTGTATCCATGTGGAAGAGCTCTTCTTTCTCTCTAGAAATTAGTTCCAAGTTGAAGAACTAACTATTTCTCTCTCCAAACCCCTTGTTTCAAAACTTAAAAAAATCGGCATGATGGGTGCGTAGTCTACGTCTAAAGTTACACATGGTGGCCTTCTATTTCTCTTCAATTAGCAGCTTCTAGATTTGCCTACGCATGGTGAATCGGCTATGCTACGCATGCTGTGTAGGCTACATAGGACTCGCGTAGTTGCGCTGCTGTCCTTTAGTAAAAAGGTCCAAACTCCTATTATGAACCTCCAAATGATAAATGGGTTACGGAATTATAAACTAGAACATAAACCTTTTATTTTATTAGTCATAAACAATATAACTCTTCATATCTTGAGATCTATGCCCGTTTGAAGTTAAGTCTTGTGCAAACTAACTTGAAACTTTATCCCATCATATAATTTCTAAAAGGGTCTCTAATGCTCGTACTTCACCTATTGACAGTTCAAACACCAAGAAACATACTCAACAATATCCATTTTGATCCTCCACCACCAATAGTGTTGCCTCAAGTCTTGGTACATCATTGAAATACCCGCATGAATAGAATGTCGTGAACTTTGGGCCTCCTCCAGAATCAACCCACGCAACCCATCCACACTGGGCACTGTATGACCCAATCAGCTATTTTGAGCTTTAGTGTGCTGTCCAGTGGTTTGAGACTTTGAGTAGCTTCCTATTATGTATGACTTGCGTGTTTGGTCGGTTTTAATTTTTGACTGGTTTTGGATTGATTTGGAAAACTAACTCTCGATTTGAAAGCTTTAAGTTGGATGAATTGGCCAAGGTTTGAGTTTTGGGTAAACAGACTGGGAATCAGGTTTTTACGGTTCTGATAGGTTCGTATGATGATTTGGACTTGTAAGTAAGTTCGGATTCGATTTTGGAGGTTCTTTGAAGGATTCAATACTATTTGTCGAAATTGGCAATTTGAAAAACTTAAGAGTTCATATGTTTGAACAAGAGTTGACTTTCATGTTATTGGACTCCAGTTGGTGTTTCAAGACTTCGGATAGGTTCTATATAGTTTAATTGAATTTGTATGTAAAGTTTCGAAGTAATCTGAAGTATGTAAGTGTGATTCAGAGACTGTTTTGAAGGTATAAAGATTTAACAACTTAAGAATTTGGAGTTTGATCACAGTCAATATTGGGTCAAGACGACCTCTTTTCGGTGTTTTGAGTGTTCAAGTAGAGCACATTTAATGATTGAAATGCATATATGGTTTGTGTCCGGGAGGTTCTGAATGAGTTTTGGGTGCTAAAACGAAGTTTTTGCCTTTGCTGAGTTTTTTGGTGTAAACAATTTCAAAAATATCGACTATGTCCCGAAAATTCCAGATTTCCTTTAAAATTTCGAAACATTATATCTCCCATGTCATAATGCCAAATTAGGTGATTCAAATGTCTATATTGGGTGTAATCTTTTTATGATGTGTTGACCTTATCAAACGTGATTTTTGGGGTTATATAGCATATGATTCGAGCTCGAACAACTGCTGTATTTTGTTTTAATCGTTTCAAAATTTTGTCAGCTTTTCTCACAAGGTTTTGGAGCTCGGATTCTGGCGATTTAGAGAGTAGTTTCATAATTTGGATTAGGTAAGTATTTTTTACTAAGATTTATTTATATATATGATTCTAAACTTGAATTTAGTTATTGTTTGATGAATCAAATTGAAGAAATTGGGAATTTTAGTAAAAACTTTTCTAAAACATAAATTGATAATTTGAGGGTCAATTGCAGGTCGGATTTGGTTGAAACACATATATTTAGACTCATTTATTCAGAATTTGAGAGTTTTATCGGGTGTGGGGGTGCGGCGTTAAGGTTGACTCTTAGTTTTAGTTAAAGATTGAAACTTTATTATTCAGAACCGTTTTCCATGGAATTTATTCATGATGTTAAGTTTAGATTAGAGCCGTCCGAAGGTTTGTTTGTGCAGGAAGGGCTGCTTAAAGTGTTGATTTATCTTATTTGAGGTAAGTATCTTGCTTAACTTTGTGTTGGAGAATATTCCCTTGGTTTTGGTCCAATTGCATTATCTGTATTATGGAACGACTTGTACATGAGGTGACGAGTGTGTACATGAGCGTATGTGTGGTAATTGATTGGATTAGACCTTAGGCTATTATAAGCCTTAAATTGGAACTTGTTTGTGGCTTGAAGCAGTTTTATTGTTGTTCATTCCTCGTACCTTTATATTGTTGTTATGATGACATTGTTGTTGAGCCATGGGCTATATCTTGTTGTGATATTGGTATTGTTGTTTTTGTGATGTTAAAGAATATGTACATGTGTTGCGAGATAAGTGTGCCCATGTGCGTGAAGATATTGCAGAAAAATGTTTTAAAAATGGTAAGCTCATGCGGCGTCATAAGGATAATTTGTGATTTTGATATGTGGCACATCAAAGTGACTCTTGTCGATATTCTTGAGTTGGAACAATTTTTGACTTCTTGTGTGTATCGTGCATTCCATGTGATTTGTTGCATTTTTCCAACATGCCAATCCGTGTCTCTGTTATTACTTGATAATTTGATTGCTAAGATGCATTTACCTACATGGAGTTGTTAACTCATATTCTATTGAGCTATTTCTAACCTAATGAATTGAAGTAAAAATAAAATCATTATTATGCTTTACTTTATTTATTTCTGATAAATCCCACTTAACATGTTATTGGTAACTGACACGGGCACTATATATGTGGTGGAACGATGTCTTTGCTGTGCGAGAGTGACTTATATTGTGGAACAAGGTCTTTGACGTGCGAGTGTGGCTTATATTGTGGCACGATGTATTTTCCGTGTGGGGGTGAATTATGTTGTGACACGAGGTCTTTGTCATGTGAGGTTGATATATAATGTGGGCATGAGGTGCTATATGTGTGTTTTTCAATTTGATGACTTATTGTTGAGATTGGACCCTTATTTTTTCAAAACTGTTGTCATTTATTCTGATGAAATTCAGTTGTTGCCTTATGTTATTCTTCATGTTTCCGGTCTTTGACATTTTGCACAGGTTATATCTGACTAGTGAATGTCTTTATTTGAACCTCGTCACTAATCCTCTGAGGTCAGTCTTGATATATACTAGGTACCACCATGGTGTAATCATACTACACTTCTGCATATTTTTGTGCAGATCCAGCTGTTGGAGGTAGCGGGCCCAAGCTTTAAGAGATTCTTTGATCACAAGGATTCAAAGTAGAGCTTCTTTGTTCGTCATAGTCCCTTGGCATCATTTCCTTATATCTATACTTTCAATTATTTAGCCATCAATAATGTATTTTTTTAATATTTTCATGTATTCAGTTAGAGTTCGTGACTCTGTACTACCTGGTCTTGGGGATTTGTTGTGATTATCACCGCGTTGGCTTGTATCACTTTTATTTATGTATTTATATTAAACTATGCTTCATAATATCATGTTTTATTAGTATAACTATTGTAAGTGATCGACTTACCTAGTTTTAGAGACAAGGGGCCATCACGATCCCTAAAATGAGATTTTGGATTGTGAATGGTTTGGTATCAGAGCTCTAGGTTCATAGGTTCTACGAGTCATGAGCAAGTGTCTAGTAGAGTCTTGCAGATTGATATGATGACATTCTTACCTATCTTTGAGAGTCTACGGGGAATTCTAGGAAACTTCCTATATTTCTTTCCTTATCATGCGACATTGTTTCAGCTTGAAGCGGTGTCTTCGATTTCTTCCAAATCACTCGTATGTGATGTTGCACACTCCGTATCAGCTGTGCACTGATGACTTTTGATGCTACGGAAGGACTACGAGGGCTACATATTCTTGATTATCATCTCGATCTGTTGTCCAAACTTTGATACATATATGTGGGTAGATCTTTCAGTTGTTCATCATTGGGATGAAGTGCATATTTGTATCTGGTTGATGAGTACAAACTCGGGAGGATTAATTGGTTGCCTAGTTATTGTGACCATGGTAGGGTCATGTTAATAATTTTGTTTTGAGGCCCGCTGATGGAATTTGAGGTTGTCTGGTTCGTAAGAGGCTCCTATTCAGTGGGATGCATATGCCTCCATTTCGGAGGGCTTGAGGGAGTTGTCTTGACTGTCACCAGGGTGAGCATGTACTTGTAGAGTCTTTGGAGTGTTTTATGACTATAATCACATGTGTTTATAATTTATTCAGTTGATTAATAGTGCAAGACTGGGGCAACTACGAAGGAAGGGTGCCATAGGTTATAGACGATGTGTTATATGTTTTCGAGCCAAGTGGTGGAGCCTTCTACCAACGATCAGATTACATGGTCATGCATTATATTATTTCTTGTACTAGGATGTTCTTCCAGATTGGATATAATTGCGAAATGTTTCATCGAGGGTGATTTATAGCAACGTGAATGACTTTCGAGAAGGTTCCAATGGGTTCAGGATTCATATGTGGTATTTAAGGGTTTTTGGATTTTCCCATGGTTAAGACTTAGGGATTATTGTTGATGGTGCCCAGACTTGCAGTATTCTATATCATTGGTAACTCTACATTACGGTATTAGAAAGTGATAGGAACAACTTCAGATCCGTTAAAGGGTTGTTTAGTGCAGAATTTTCATGTTGATGTGCTTTGGCTCTTAGCAGTATACATGACTTGGTTAATTTAAAAGGATTTAGTTTGAATGTTTTGGTTATGTTAAAATGGGTTCTGAAGATTTCTCGATGGTGTCAACCACGTCTTGGAACAGAGATCCTCTGTATGTATGAGTATGTTGCGTGTGTGATGGAGAATGTATCCTACTTGTGATTCAGAGATAATAATGGGATTATCGTGTTTTTATTTGATGGCATGATAGATTTGGTGCGACGTGTGGGATTGAGGGCTGCATGTACAAGTTTGCGGTTCAGTTTCGAAGGGAAGATTATGAGTTTTAGACAATATGGATGAATTTAGGTGTTTATAAGAATGCTGGCACTATCTGGTATCACCTGAGAATGGTGTGCATTTTCGAAGGTGGATGGTGTTTTGAATTACAGATGCTTGATTAGTATTACATAAATTTTTTGGTTGTTGACTACTGATGTACTCTACATAGGATCGGGTTTGTCATCCGGCAGAACGAGTGTTAATCATGCCCTAGTTGTTTTGTATGTTCTCTCTTCTATTACAACGGGTTGTGAGGCGACTTAGATTTTCTCACGCCTGATATGATTCTGTTTAGGCCTTGTGTTGAGATTCGAGTGAGATGACTCTTGGGGTTTTGAACTGTTTAGTGCTCCTTGGTTATGGTTTTCCTGTCTAGGGTATACTGTGCAATCCATTTCTCTATTATTATGGTCATGTATTTTGTATGTTTTCTATTGGTACACATGCATTTATCAGTTGTGAGCATTATGGCTCAATGAGTATTTCATATGGATCAGTATGTTTGGATCAGGTCACGCACGACAGTAGAGTTATGTTGGGATATGATCTTTGAGATTGCTTCTTGGGTTTTGCTTCTCCTTTGTTAGATGGGTTCACAACATTGTGATTTGTGGTGTTACTTGTTGAAATTGTTGGGTGGTTCTCTTGTTTGGCTCTCTTTCTATCTCTGGTTATATTCGAGTTATTGCTTATTAGAGGTACAGATTGCACCGTGTGTGACTAAGTGACATTTGGAATGGATTGTCGATCGAATAACTTGTATTGGAGATGAGATCATTGGACTTGGAATTAGTGCAATCTAAATTAGATAAGGTATATTTGAATCAGAATGTCACTAATCAGCTTAGAGTTTGGTAATGGTTCTTGTTGGGCAAGACAATTCTATGACTTGTTGATTGGGTAAATGGTCATGAGTATCTGCATATTTCTTTCATCATTGGCAGAGAAAGATGATTTGGAACAAGATTTTATTCGATATGAGGTTTGTTACCGGTACCAATTTTGGTAAAGGGACAACTATTGTGGTTAGAGATATTTCTATGGGCATACGAGCTATACGCTACATTGTGTGGTTATATATTATGAATATATTTATGGTATGTTACAGCTAGTTGAGATTGCCATAATGTTTGTATGTGAGAATCGAATCTTAGAAGGAGTCTTAGATGTCGAATATTTGGTTCTAAAGCTTTTTGGTTAAAGATTAAAGAAGAATCTTTGTCTTGATTTTTTCAATTAGCTTTTATGGATTGAGGTGAAGCAAGATCACCCATGAGTATGTGTATGGTGGGTTTATATAGTGAGTTGATGGCTTTGAAATAACTCTTGGAACTTTTGAGGACGAAGGTATGTTTAAGCAGGGGAGAACGTAACAAACCGATCGGTCATTTTGAGATTTAGCATTTTGTTCGCTGGTTCGAGACTTTGAGTAGCTTCATATGTTGTATTATGACTTTCGTGTATGATCGGTTTTAATTTTCGAGTAGTTCGTGATTGATTTGGAAGAATCACTCTCGATTTAGAAGCTCTAAGTTGGAAGAATTGACCAAAATTTTTCTTTTGGGTAAACAGACTTGTAATTGACTTTTTACGGTTTCGATAGGTTTGTATGATGATTTTGAACTTGCACATATGTTCAAATTCAGTTTTGGAGGTTCCTAGAAGTATTCGACACTATTTAATATAATCATATTGATGTTGTTGAGTGTTGGATTTCATAGAAAGTAGCTTAGGCGTCAACACAACCTTTGTATGGATTTTGGATCATGAAAACTGAATACATGGAGTTGTTTGTACTCATGCTACATTCTGCACCTTGTGCACAGATTTTGGATCTAAACTAATGTGTAAAACAAAGGCTAGCATTGAAGATACACTAGAATTCAATTATAAGCTACTATTTTGTACATGGTAGTTCAAGGCTTATAATTCTATTTATGTATGTTCCTGGTTGATGATGTATTTTCTGCACATCAATATTGTACTCTTAATCTTAGTGGCTCATGACTTGTACAACCTATTCTTGGGGATAGTTGTATTAATTTTTGCCTTCTTATTTCATCATATATTTGATAATTTTCAGTTCGAGCTTTGTTATATGTTGGTTGGTTACCTAGCAGGTGAGTTAGGTGACCTCACGACTTGGTAGAATTTGGGCTATGACATGAAACTAAATAAAAAAATTTCCATGTTTTAGTGATTTGAAGCATGCGAGAAAAGTTTTCAACAACTCAAGAACATATTGACTACATATCCTGTTTTGGTTGTGCTCACTTGATCATGTGCAATTATGCATGATAAAAGGACTAGCAGTCGCTTGTAAATATATCTGACTTAAGAGTCCGGCGTCAAATCTCACATGGAACTAACCTATAAATCATAACCTTATCGATTAGAGGAATTCATGCAAATTAAATTTTTGAATTGTCAAAAAATGGTTTTGATTTATTTAAACTAACTAATTGCAAATAATATAAGTGCAATAAATTTATCAACTAATTAAGCAAATTATTGTGACCCAGTACGAGATGAGATTCATGGAGTTGGCACGTCATGCATTATTTTTTGTCCCTACTGAGAGGGAGAGGCTCAGGAGGTTCATTAATGGACTCAATTATGGTCTACAATATGGTATGGTTGGAGAGTTCGAGATGGATGCTAGATTTGAGCAGGTGGTCGAGATTGCTAGTGTAACGACCCGGCCGGTCGTTCGGTGAGATTTACCCCGTTTCCTTTATTTCTGCATTTGTTATATATTGCTAGCCTATTTTTGTTGTGTTGGGTCAGTTGGGTCCGGAGTGGTTATGGTGAGAATTTAGGCATTTAGCCCTTTAAAGTAACCTAATAGTTGAGGAAGTCAATTGAGAGTTGACTTATTGATAAACGACCTCGGAATGCGGAGTTTATGCCTCAAATAGCTTTGTTAGGTGATTTGGGGATTATGAGTTCGTTCAGAATATTTTTGGGATGTCCGGTGTAGAATTAGGCTTGAATTGGCGAAAGTTAGTTTTTGGCGATTTCCGGTCAGCAGTGGAAAATAGGCTATCGAGGTCGGAATGGTATATCGGAAGTTGGAACAGGGTCGTAATGTCATTTTGGATATGTCTGCAAAAATTTCAGGTCAATCGGAGGTGTTTTGGTTGGTTTCGGCGTAGTTGGCAAAATTTGGAAGTTTCAAAGATCATAGGCTTGAATTTGATGTAATTTTGGTATTTTCGTGTTGTTTTTGGTGTTTCGAAGGCTCGACTAAGTTGGAATAATGCTATGGGGTGTGTTGGCACGTTTGGCTGGGGCCCCGAGGGGCTAGGGATTGATTTCGGATGTTTGGCGGGATATTTGGACTTGAAAATTGGCAGCAATAGCTGCTGGTGTGGAAGTTGTGGTGTTGACCGCACCTGCGGTCGGGAAGTCGCATGTGCAATGGTCGATATCGCAGGTGCGAAAAGGCTAGGTAGGGGAATTTCCGCAGGTGCGAAGTTTGAAGTTGCCGTAGGTGCGGAATTGGTCCGTTAAGTGAGATTCCGCAGGTGCGGCTGAAGGTCCGCAGGAGTGGAAATGACTAGTAGAAACAGTATATAAAGGCCCTCCGCGAAATTTTTCTTATTTTCACCATTTTGCATGCGGGAGGAGTCCTTTGAAAGCGATTTGGAGAAGAAAACTCTAGATTCTTCAGTAAAGGTAAGTTCTTTGGTTATTAACATCGTTCCTATGCTATTTTGTTCGTATTAGGCTTGAAAATTTAAGGATTGGAGTATGAAAAGGTTGGGAAGAAGGGGGTGGAGAATTGGAAGTTCTTTTGAGGTTTTGGGTAGGCAATTGTGATCCGATTGTGATGATTTTAGTATGAATAGAATCGTGGGAGGACGAGGTTTCTAGTGACGTAAAACTTATCGAGTTCAGAGACGTGGGCCCGGGTCTTAGGGCTCAGGTTTGGCCGAATTTTGAGATTTTTATGTAATTTAATAGTTTTCGATTGAGCTGTGTTCCTTGGTTATATATTGATGATGTTAAACTAGTTTTGGCTAGATTCGGAGCAATCGAGAGCCAATTTGAGGGGCAAGAGCCTTGCGGACTAGTGTCGCAGCCCAGTAGAGGTAATTAATGGTTATAAATCTTGTCCTGAGGGTATGGAACCCCAGACTACATATTTTCTCACTGACTTTGGAATGGCGCACATGTCGGATGACGAGTATGTGGCGCGTACTAATTTTTGGACTAGACTAGGTCCTCTCCGGGGAAACTAATGAGTTGCATATTTTTTTACTCAAAACCTTATGTTAAATTATGTTCTAAATATTTGTGAAATATTGGGATATACGCCGTGTTTGGGGCCTCGTGCCGATCTGTTTAGACCCCTTGGGGGCTTTTTACTGCTAATTTCCTCACTATTTGTTGATGATTTCACTCAGCATCATTGTGCATACTGTTTTTCGAAATTCATCTTGATTTATACTACATGAGCATTAAAATGATGTTTTGGGTCGAGTACCCTGTTTTATTGATTCGCCCGAGGGGCCTTTGAGTGGTTCTACCGAGTGTGGCCGAGGGCCAAGAGTGATAGTGAGGTGCTGAGTAATATTAGCGCTTGGACTGAAGGAGCCCCTCCGGAGTCTGTACAAACCCTAGTGAGAGCACCGAGTACCGAGTGACGAGTGATTGGGAGGCATGAGTGACTGTGAGGTGCTAAGTGATTGTGAGGTGCTGAGTGATTGTGAGGCATGCCCGAGGGGCTGATTATGATACATGTTTTTGCCCGAGGGACTACTTATGATTTTACTACATTCATTTGCATACCAAATCCTTTGTTTTAAAGTTGTTAAAAATGTGCATTCTTTAAAGGAATTTTTTTCTGAAGTTGATTTTAAGGCATGATGATTTTGTATATCTATGTTATACTATTGGAAAATAAGGCTGTGTATATTGTGACTTGATGGCATTGATTTTATGTGTTTCCTTGATACTTAGACTTGATTTATTTTCATTACTAATGAGTTGGCGTACTCATATTACTCCATGCACCTCTGTGTGCAGATTCAGGAGCAGATATCGAGCATTAGCCTTTATTCCGCAGCGGAGCCAGATTTGCGGGATATAGAGGTAGCTGTTCACGGTCAGCAACATCTGTGTTTCCTAGTTTATTTTGGATTATTACCTCTAGATGCTCATGACATGTTGGCTTCGGGTTTTGGGATTGGCAGTATTGTATAATATTGGCCTAATATATTAAGTAAATTTTCTGTATATTTTTATGAAATGCTCGAAACTTGAATGGGATTTTCAAAGAAATTGCGAACCTGCGGTAGTCGACTAGCCTAGTTCCACGATAGTCGCCATCACGGCCGATAAGGATTTGGGGTCGTTACAGTTTGGTATTAGAGTCCTAGGTTACATAGAATGCAACTGTCATGAGCAGGTTTAGTAGAGTCTTGCGGATCGGTACGGAGACGTCTGTACTTATATTCAGAGGCTACTAAACTTTTAGGAAATATTTCTATCTTTCTTGAACTCTTTCGTGCTGATCTATTGATTCTTAAAATCTGAACTTACGTTGTTTCATTCTCTCACAGATGATGAGGACACGCCATACAGATCAGAGTGGCCAGTCACCGGCTAGACCAGCGAGAGGTCGAGGCCGCGGTCGAGGCCGTGGTAGAGTTAGGGGGCCAGTCCCCGCAGCATCCGGGGCAGTGCCTCAGGATCCCCCTATCGATCAAGATCAGGTTCCTGCCGATGGTGTCCAAGAGGGACAGGCTCAGGCACCAGCAGTGACTATGGTTATTCCGGGTCTTCAGGGGACCCTATCTCAGATATTGACAGTATGCACCAGTTTGGCTCAAGCCGTTGCCATGTCTTCTACTGCCACTACAGCTTAGGTCAGGGGAGGCAACCAGACTCCAGCTGCCCGGGCACCTGAGCAGGCTGCACATGCTATTCAGGAACCGGGAGCAGCCCCAGCTCAGCAAGTTGCTCCAGTCCAGGATTATGTGGTCCCTGTTATGCCTGAGGACGAGCATCGCATATTGGAGAGATTCAATAGACTTCAACCTCCGACTTTCAGCGGTATAAAGCGCAAGGATGCCCAGGGATTTCTAGATAGGTGCCACAGGATACTGCGTACCGCGGGTATTTTGGAGACTAGTAGGGTCTCATTTGTTACATTTCAGTTTGCGGGTGCTGCCTTTACCTGGTGGGAGTCATTCGAGAGGCGTAGACCGGGTCGTTCAGCACCTCTTACCTGGCAGCAATTCTCCACAATCTTTTTGGAGAAGTATGTTCCTCAGTCCCACAGAGAGGAGCAACGCAGGCAGTTTGAGCAGCTGCGCCAGGGAGAGTTATCAATTACTCAGTACGAGATGAGGTTCTCCGAGTTTGCTAGGCACGCTTCTGAGATTATCCCTACTGATAGGGAAATGGTGAGGAGGTTTGTAGATGGTCTTTCTTATCATCTTCGGTTATTTATGACTCGGGAGAGATTATCGGGTGCTTCATTCGAGCAGGTTGTTGACATAGCTCGAGATATTGAGTCTGTTCGCCTCCAGGAGAAGGAGGCCAAGAGGCCTCGTGGTTCAGGCAGTTCTAGTGGTGCTCCCTCCAGGGGACAGTTTCAGCAGGGTAAGGGTCGTTCATTCAACCCCCTCAGTCAGACCGTCTAGCATATGGTGGTGCCTCATCAGGGCAGGGTCCCCGTGGTTCTCAATCAGATCGTAGTTCATTTGGCGCCCTCCCAGCTCAGAGTGCAGCTCGAGCACCTCCAGTTCAGGGTTCTTCTATGCAGGAGTCTTCCAGTTGTCGTACTGGTGCTAGGGGTTTCTATAAATCCCCGCCTCCAGCTCCAGGGAGTTGCTTTGAGTGTGGAGAGTTCAGGCACGGGTGGAGGCAGTGTCCCCGTCGTTCCGGTGGATCTTCTCAGTAGAGGGGCCAGCCCTCGACTTCAGCTCCAGTCACTTCATTACCCGCCCAGGCAACCAGGGGTGGTGGTCAGTCAGCCAG
Source organism: Nicotiana knightiana (assembly GCA_005239525.1). NCBI lineage: Eukaryota > Viridiplantae > Streptophyta > Magnoliopsida > Solanales > Solanaceae > Nicotiana > Nicotiana knightiana. The sequence continues at coordinate 98,723 of ML423192.1, read as the reverse complement.
CGGCCGCCCTAGAGGGGGAGGTCGAGCAGGGGGAGGTTAGGCTCGCATGTATGCATTTTCAGCCAGGCCGGATGCTATGGCCTCAGATGCCGTGATTGCAGGTATTGTTTCAGTCTGTTGCTGTGATGCCTTGGATTTATTTGACCTAGGTTTTACATATTCCTATGTTTCTTCATATTGTGCCAGTTTTCTGGATGTGCCCCGTGAGTCTCTAGTCACCTCTGTTCATGTGTCAACTCCGGTGGGCGATACTATTATTTTGGACCGCGTGATCGGTCGTGCATGATATCTATTGGGGGTCTGGAGACCCGAGTGGACCTACTGTTGCTTAGCATGGTCGATTTTGACGTGATATTAGGCATGCATTGGTTATCTCCGTGCCATGCTGTTGTTGATTGTCATGCTAAGAGCGTGACTTTAGCTATGCCGGGGTGTCCGAGGGTTGAGTGGAGAGGTTCTTTCGAGTATATGCCTAGCAGGGTGATTTCTTACCTGAAGGCTCAGCGCATGGTTGAGAAAGGGTGTTTATCGTATTTGGCCTTCGTGAGGGATGTCAGTGGCGAGACTCCCGCTATTGATTCAGTTCCTATGGTCTGTGACTTTGCAGATGTGTTTCCTGCAGACCTGCCAGGCATGCCACCTGATAGGGATATTGATTTTGGTATTGACTTGGTGTCAGGCACTCAGCCTATTTCTATTCCACCATATCGTATGGCACCAGTGGAGCTAAAGGAATTGAAGGAGCAGCTTCAAGAACTCCTGGATAAGGGGTTCATTCGGCCTAGTGTGTCACTTGGGGTGCACCGGTGTTGTTCGTGAAGAAGAAGGATGGGTCCAGGCGTATGTGTATTGACTATCGAAAGTTGAATAGGGTTACAGTGAAGAACCGGTATCCCTTGCCTCGCATTGATGATTTGTTTGACCAGCTTCAGGGAGCCAGAGTGTTTTCCAAGATTGATTTGAGATCTGGGTATCATCAGTTGAAGATTCGGGATTCTGACATTCCGAAGACTGCTTTCAGGACCAAATATGGTCATTATGAGTTCCTAGTTATGTCATTTGGGCTGACCAATGCCCCAGCTGCGTTCATGCAATTGCTGAACATCGTGTTTCAGCCTTATCTTGATGCCTTCCTCATTGTGTTCATTGAGGACATCCTGGTTTATTCTCGTAGCCAGAAAGAGCATGCTAAACATTTGAGAATTGTGTTACAGAGGTTGAGGGAGGAGAAGCTTTATGTGAAATTCTCCAAGTGTGAGTTTTGGCTTGGTTCGGTAGCTTTCTTGGGGCACGTGGTGTCTAGTGGGGGGATTCAGGTTGATCCATAGAAGATTGAGGCAGTGCAGAGTTGGCCAGACCGTCCTCAGCTGCAGAGATTAGGAGTTTCCTTGGTTTGGCAGGTTATTACCATCGCTTTGTGGAGGGATTCTCTTCTATTACTTCGCCTTTGAACAGATAGACCCAGAAGGATGCTTTAGTCAGATGGTCTGATGAGTGTGAGGAGAGCTTTCAGAAGCTCAAGTCAGCATTGACTACAGCTCCAGTACTAGTTTTGCATGCTGGTTTGGGTTCTTACACAATTTATTGTAATGCTTCTAGAGTTGGATTGGGAGCGGTATTGATGCAGGATGGTAGGGTGATTGCCTACATGTCCAGGCAGTTGAAGGTGCATGAGAAGAATTATTCGATGCACGATCTTCAGTTAGCTGCCATTGTTCATGCCTTGAAGATTTGACGGCATTATTTGTATAGAGCGTAGTGTGAGATTTTCACTGATCATCGCAGTTTGCAGTATCTGCTCAGGCAGAAGGACTTGAATTTGCGCCAGAGGAGATGGTTGGAGCTCCTCAAGGATTATGACCTCACTATCTTATATCATCCGGTGAAGGCCAATGTAGTGTACGATGCCTTGAGTCGCAGAGTAGAGAGTTTGGAGAGTCTAGCCTACCTTCTAGTAGCATAGCGGCCATTAGACCTTGATGTTCAGGCCTTGGCAGGTCAGTTGGTGAGATTGGATCTATCAGAGCCCTCGCGGGTGTTTGCTTGTGTAGCCTCCAGGTCTTCTCTTTTTGATCAGATTAGAGCACGGCAGTATGATGATTTCCCTTTTATTTCTCTTCTTTTTAAGAAGAATATGAGTTCTCGTAACTGTTTTACTTTTCCTTTTCAGCAACTATGGGAACTGTTGAGGAGATTCCTGGTTTTTGTGGTTGGGTAGAAAAATTGTTAACAATTTCTCGAATGGAGGAAAGGTCTTGGAAATACCTTTCAAACATATTTGGGTGGAAAGTGAAAACTCACGGTAATTTTCTCTTTCACTTTCTTCCTTGCCTCTATATTTACTTTGGAACTTATTGACCCCTTTATTTATTAAGGTTTCCCGTTCGAGGTCTTAGTGCTTCTTCAATCACTGCTTCAAGGCTCTCTCTATCAAAGGCTTAAGAGATAATCTTGAGTTATTCGTCAAAAAGAAAAGATGATAGGCCACAGAACTCTGGGGATCATGAAGAGCAAGATGAAGGCTCATTGGTTCGTAAGCCATGAGCTAGGAGACGGGTTGTTTCTGATGACGATACTACTCCCCCTCTTAGTTCTATTCCCGTGTCTGAGCCGAAAAATGCCACCATAGTAAGTTTTTATGAAGAGACGCCTGCTGCGACCTATGAATCTACTGAACAACTCTTCTCTTGAGGGTTTGAAGAGGAAAGCTTTGGATTTATTTTCGAGGAAGCGCCCCTTGCCTCTTTTCCCGTGTCCGCTCCAATTGAACCTCAGTTATCCGTACTTGTTGCTGCTGCCACTGCTCCGCCCATGGCTATTTTGACTTTCTCAAGTGCTCCTACTGTTATCCCTTCCCATATTGAATTTGGTTCTTCTAGTAGCAGTAAGGCAGTGAAACAAGTTACCATTGAAATTCCTGCCGATGGTAATCTTTTGAAGAAATCAAGCCAAGCAGACGTATGACTAAAACCTTTGATTGGCCTAGTTGAGAAGTCAAAACTGGAATGTCACAACTCTCTAACATGGATGAACGATATTATGCATTCCTCCTTGAAGGTATAAACCGTGTCTATTTTGCTTTTCGTGATTTTTTCTATATTGGTATCACATTCCCCTTTTCATTGTGTAGATCAATCTCATCGGTACGGAGATGATGAAAAGGCTTGTCCACACAGAGAAGTTGATGAATGATTACCACACTGAGACAGATAATTGGAAAAAGCATTTCGAGGGTCTTCAGCTTGAGATGGAGGTTTTAGAAGAAGAAAAGTGTACCTTGGAGCAGCAAGTAAAGGATATGGCAGCAGAATTGGCGATTGAAAAAGCCTCATCGAACTAGGAAAGAAAAGATAAGAATATACTTGAGTCTTCGTTTGGTGAACAACTTTCCAAGGCTTCTGAAGAGATTAGGATCTTAAAGGATTTGCTAAATCAAAAGGAAACTTACTCTGGGGAGCTTGTTCAAATGCTCACACAAGCTCAGGAAGATCTTCGTGTTTCCTCAGACAAGGTTAAATCTTTGGAGGAATCTCTTGCCCCCTGCAGGCTTCTTACGATGCTACCTTGAACGAGAATGATGAATTAAAAGCTGAGTTTGAGTAGTGGGAAAAAGACTATGAGCCTCTTGAAGATAAAGCATCTGTTGATGTTAGTTGGGCTTTTGTGAACACTCGCCTATAAACATTAATAGAAGTAAGCCATTAAGGTTTTGACTTGAAAGCTGAGATTGCAAATACTAGAGAAACAGTTGAAAAGACCCGGAAGAGTCAAAGTTTTTCTTCACCTGAGGATGATGTGCCCGAAGGTGATGAAATCACTCTTGGTGAAGCTATTACCCAACCTTCCCCTGCTCAAGTTGTTCTTCCTTCTGGTGATGAAGCTAATCTGCTCCACAGTGAAAGTGAAAAAGTTTGAAGTGTTCTTTGTTTTTTTTATTGGTGGAATAATTGGAAGTTTACCCCCGGTCCCATTTGGGGTAATATTTTCGAAAATCATACCCTGGTCCGTTTTGGGGTCTTTTTATATAAAACAAACAAGTTGGAACTAAGTTCATACTTAGGTTTAACCAAGTTATTATAATATCATCTCCTGGTTTTGTCTAACTTCTATGATATTTTATTTCGAGTTTCTGTATTACTCTTTTATTATGCATTAAAAATGCTTCAGTACTTCGTGTCTTTTTAAAACAAGCACGATTTATAAAAGAGGACCATTTTATGAACGACGCTTAATGAAGAACACGTCTCAACTTCATAATGGTGTAAACATACGAAAGAAGAAATAGGAACACACACGTTTCCTTGAGTATATTTTGAGCAAAGTTTTGTATCATTAGAACTTTCAAATTACATAATACTTTACATGTATTCAAGTATCATCTATAACTCTTTCGTAATTGATTTCTTTACAACAAATTTTGTATAAAATTCAAGGGTATATCTTGCAACCCGTGACTAAATATTGCTTTTAACCTAAGCATTCGTAAGATTTTGAAATTTACATCCACGAGCGTATTCTTCATAGGTTTTTGAATCAGGCTTGCGTTTTTGGCTCTTTGACTTCGCTCTTAACTTTCATTTTGTTGAGTAGACTTTAGGCTTTGACTTGAATTCGTCTTTTTTTCCTTCCATATGTATATATAGTCCCCCAAGTGTTTGAGCTTTGAAGTATGAAATATCAAGCACTTGATTATTTCTTCCATGTGGTCCATTTCTTGAAAAGGAAAAACATACGGAACTCGAAGGTATGTATAATTTAGATGATAAATACTTAAACCTGTATATTTACATCAGAATGGTTGCAACCCTAGACCGGGAGTAATGTTGCTTGCGCGTGTCTTTTTGGTCTAATATCATCATTTGGTGTGAGCTAGTTTTTTGCCTATCATCTAAAATTATTATTATAATTTTAACTGCACAAAATAAAAATCGTAATATGAAGGATACCTAACCGTGGGTATTTCTCTTGCTCAGAAATAGTATTTCTTTAAATGAACATGTCACGAACCAAATTCCCAATCCATGGGATCGTGATGGCGCCTAATACCACACTTGCTAGGCAAGCCAATCTTAGAACTTAACTAACCATGTTCTTTTGACATTTTTCTTAAACACAATAGAACAACTCATAAAGAGAGAGAAATCAAATACTTTCCAATAAATGTAATCAGGAATGATATTCGATATGATGAAACGAACCACGAACTAAAACAAACTATATAACTACCCATGGTCTGGTGTCACAATTCACGAACTACTATAGAGTACTATAAATAAATGGGCTGAAAGAATTATAAATCTGTTTTTGAATGTAATAAAACACTGTCTATAAAATTAAGAGAAGACTCCAGGAATCTGCGGACGCCAGCAGATCTACCTCGTGTTTCCGAATGATGATGTCAGCTACTAAAATCTCCTAAATCTGGCCGGTACCTGGATCTTCACAAAAGAGTGCAGAGTGTAGTATCAATAACCGAACCCCATGTACTGAGTAAGTGTCGATCCTAACCTCGACGAAGTAGTGACGAGGCTAAGGTGGGGCAATCATAACATAACCTGTGACAATATATATAATACAACAAGAAGAAAATAATAATAACAAACTAAATAACCAGTAACTTGCAACAGTAAATATAAACAACTCAGATAACTCTTTCCAGATATCAGCTATAATCAAACTCCTCAAAATTTCCAAGTTTTAATTTAAATCACAGTAAAATCAAAGTATGAAAATCTTTTTGATAAAACCAGAGTTTTTCAAATTCTTATTTTTGAAAATCAATAAAAACATAAATATTCTCCCTTATCACTCCTTGTTTCAGCACGCAACCTGCTCCCACCTGTCCACCCTTATTGCTCCTCCCTATTATTTCACCCTTATCTCCCCTGTTGCGGAGTGTAACCCGATCCCACTTGTCCACCCTTATCACTCCTTATTGCAGTGTGCAACCTGCTCCCACCAGACAATCACATCACTTTATTTATAAAAAGGATTTTCACAATTTATGTCAAAGCCTTTCACAATATTTATGTCTCAACAATTGTAAACAGAACAAGTTTCACTTTAAATAACCGAAAGAGCAGAATATGAAATAATGACAATAAAACAATGAGTGTTCCAGCTTTTATTTTATAAACAGTAAAACATGAATATTCTCCCTTATTGCTCCATGTTGCAGCGTGTAACCCGATCCCACCTGTCCACCCTTATTACTCCTCCCTATATATATATCACCCTTATTTCTCCTGTTGCAGCGTGCAACCTGATCCCACTTGTCCATACTTATCACTCCTTGTTGCGGCATGCAACCCGCTCCAACCAAACAAATCAAATTTCATCTCTTTATTTATAATAAATTTTCACAAATCAGTTTCCAATCCTTTCACAATACTTAAACCTCAATTATCATAAACAGGAAACTGTACTATTCAGAAACTTCACCAATTATCACTACATAGATAAATTAACGGAAATGTATAACGTAACACTGGCAACCAGCTCAACCAGATGTATCACAATGTGACTATGGAAAAAGTAACACTTCCAAAATACTTGGACCAATATTTAACACAAGTCAACGAAAATAATTAGACATGGAGGCATCAATGATCATAAAACAATTTAAGCCGGGAATCAATTAAATTGGAAATAAGGAAGGGACCATGTTCAACAAATAATTTAGTGGTGCATAGATACTCGTCACCTCACCTATACACCACACACATGCAATTTCACATAGCATTTAAGTTGGGGATTCCTATTCCCTCAAGTCAAGGTAAAACCAAGCACTTACCTCAAATTCGTAGGCCACTCACTACTCAATTACCGCTTTTCCTTTTGAATTCACCTCTAACCAGCTCGAATCTAATCATAATTAGTTTAATATCATTAATTTATGCTAAAGGAACTAACTTTACTGAAAAATTATTGTTTCCCTAAGTTTTCTCATAAAAAGTTAAAAATCGACCCCGGGCAAGCTTGGTCCAAACTCGGGGTTCGGACCAAATTTCGTTTACCCATTCACCAATGAGCCCGAACATGTAATTAGTTTCGAATCCGACCCCAATTCGAGGTCAAAATTCCATTTTTTACAAAATTTTCTAATTCTACCCAAACCCCCAATTTCTACCATGAAAATTCTTGATTTTTGATTGAAAAGTGATGAAAAACATTGAATAATTGAAAGAGAAGAGTTTAGAATTGTTTATCAACACTTCGGGAGTGAAATTGTGGGTTGAAAATCACTCGTAGGTCTTTGTAGTTCGAAAATATGAAGAAAATAGGTTCTGCCCATTTTTGAAATTGTTTTTATATAGCTGGGCAGGCCTTCATCGCGATCGCGATGGGCCTACTACGTTCGCGGAAGGTACTTGCCCAAAGGCCTTCGCATTTGCATGGGAACGAACGCGTTCACATAGAGCTAGGCCTAGTGGGCTTCACGTTCGCAGCCCAAAGGACTCGTTCGCATAGAAGAAGTGCGAGCCCCCTACCCCAGGCCCATTACTCACTACGTTTGCGTGTGCCTGTCCGCGTTCGCGAAGGGTCTCCCACCCTAGTGCTTCGTGTTCGCGTTCGCGTCCAAGGTCACGCGTTCGTATAGAACAAGAATGACCCCCATCAAATTTACTCTTCGCGATCGCGGGAGAGAATTCGCAATCGCATAAAACAAAACATCAGTGCACCAGAAACAGTTATGACAACAGACTTTTATAAGTTCAAAACATCCCGTAGCCTATCAAAAATTCACCCGAGCCCTCAGGGCTCTAAATCAAATATGCACGTAAGTTTACAAACATCATACAGACTTGCTCGTGCGATCAAATCACAAAAACGGCATCTAAAACTAAAAATTTAACCTCAAAAATCATATTTTTCTCAAGAACACTTCAGTTTCACTATTGCTCAACCGGACGTCTGAATCACATCAAATCAACTCCGATTCTCACCAAATTTCACAGATAGGACTTGAATATCAGAACAAACCTGTACCGGGCTCCAGAACTAAAATATGGGCCCGATACCAATGACTTCAAACACTAATTCATTTCTTTATTTCCTTAAAAAAGCCAGCATAACAATTTTCTTCAAATATTGATTTCTAAAGCTAGGGACCTCGGAATTCAATTCTGGGCATACGCCTAAGCCCCATATTTTACTACGGACCTCCCGAGATTGTTGGAACACGAATCCAGGTCATTTTACTAAAAATGTTGAAAAAAGTCAAATAAAACTAAATTTAAAATTTCAAAAATTATTATTTCTTATATTTTTACATAAAAGCTTTCCGGTTTCACGCCCGGATTGGTGCACGCAAAAATCGAGGTAAATAAAATTCATTTTTCTAAGGCTAATGAGCCTGGAATGGAGTCTTAATTTATAAGATGACCCTTTAGGTCATCACAATCTCCACCTCTAAAACAAAAGTTTTTCCTTGAACGAACATAGAAAATTACCTGAATTGGCAAACAAGTGGGGATATCTACTCTGCATGTTCGACTCGGACTCCCAAGTTGCAGCCTCAACAGGCTGACCTCTCCACTGCACTCGAACTGAAGGATAACTCTTTGATCTCAACTGACGAATATGCTGGTTTAGAATGGCTACCGGCTCCTCCTCATAAGTCAAATCTTTGTCCAATTGGGCAGAGCTGAAATCTAGCACGTGGGACGGGTTACCATGATATTTCCGGAGCATGGATACATGAAATATCGGATGAACTGAGGATAACCCTGGAGGCAACGCAAGTCTATAAGCTACCTCTCCCACTCAATCAAGAATCTCAACTGGTCCGATATACATTGGGCTTAACTTGCCCTTCTTCCCAAATCTCATGACACACTTCATGGGTGATACCCGAAGTAATACCGTCTCTCCAACCGTGAATACTACATCATGAACCTTACGATTGGCGTAACTTGTTTTCCTAGACTGAGCTGCACGAAGTTGATTCTGTATAACCGTGACCTTATCTAAGCCTATCCCACCTCAAACAACCCTATTGGCGATCAACACCGTCTACCATATAATGCCTCATAGGGAGCCATCTGAATGCTCGACTGATAACTATTATTGTAGGAAAACTCTGCTAACAACAAGAATTGATCCCAAGAACCTCCAAAGTCAATAACACAAGCGGGGAGCACATCCTCTAAAATATGTATAGCACGCTCGGACTTCCCTTCCGTCTGAGGATGGAGTGTTGTGCTCACCTTAACCCGTGTACCCAACTCGCACTAAACTGCCCTCCAAAATTGCGAAGTAAACTGTGCACCTCGATCAGAAATGATAGACACAGGCACATCGTGAAGGTGAAAAATCTCTTGAATATATATCTCAGCTAACCACTCCGAAGTGTAAGTACTTGCCACTGGAGTGAAATGTGTTGATTTAGTCAGCCTATCCACAATAACCCAAATGGTGTTGAACTTCCTCTAAGTCCATAGGAGTATAACAGGGAAGTTTATAGTGATACGCTCCCACTTCCACTCAGGAATATCTACCTGTTGAAGCAAACCACCGGGTTTCTGATGCTCATACTCACTGCCTTCCTACTCAATGCATCTGCCACCACTTTGGCCTTCCCCGTGTAATGACCCGATCGGTCGTTCCGTGAGATTATCCCCATTTCCCTTGTTTCAGATTTGTCGTGTGTTAATTAACCTAATTTTGATGTGTTGGGTCAGTTGGTTGGGGTTCGGAGTGGTCGTGGTGACAATTGAGAAACTTATTCTCTTAAATTTGCATAATAGAAGGAAAAGCTAACAGGGAGTTGACTTATTGGTAAACGACCTCGGAACGTGGATTTTATGGTTCAGATAGCTTCATTAGGTTATTTGGGACTTAGGAGTGTGTTCGGAATAAGGTTTGATGTCCGGAATAGAATTAGGCTTGAATTGGCGAAATTCAGTTTTGTTGATTTTCGGTCGGCAATGGAAAATTAGCTATTGGGGTTGGAATGGAATTTCGGAAGTTGGAGTAGGTTAGTAGGGTCATATTGGATATGTGTGCAAAGTTTCAGGTCATTCAAACGTGTTTTAGTTAGTTTCGGCATCGTAGATGATTTTCAAAAGTTTTAGGATTCTTAGGCTTGAATCATGAGTCGAATTTCTGTTTTGATGTTATTTTGGGTGTTTCGAGGGGTCGTTCTAAGTTCGGGTGATCATTTATGACTTGTTTGTGTTTTTGGTTGGGGTCCCCAGGGGCTCAGGATGATTTCGGATAGTCATCGGAAGAATTAAAGTTGGAAAATGCAGCTGAAGAAGTTGCTGGTGCCAGGCTTCTGGCATGCGCAGGTGCAGAATTGGTCAGGCTGAAGGAAAGTCACATGTGCAGGTGATTAACCACAGGCGCAAGAAATGGGACTTAAGTGAATTTCCGTAGGTGCGCACCTGGGACCGCAGGTGCGGAGAAATGACCGTAGGAGCGATTTCACTGGGAAGAAAGTATAAATACCAAGCCTTTGCAAATTTGAGTCATTTCATCAATATTTTCATCCAGGATTGAGCTTTGAGAGAGGGTTTTGAAAGGGAAAATTCAAGAGAACTTCGTGGAGGTAAGATTTTTTAACCTAAAACTCGTTTTTGTGTGATTTTTGGATTGATTTAGGGTGAACTCTATGGGAAAATCATTGATTAAATTGGGAGTTAGGGCTTGGAAACTTGATATTTTAATTGAGAAATTGAAGGGTCATTTATGGTTGGATTTTGATATATGTCATATAGGCAGACTCGTGGAAGGATAAGGATTCTAGTTTGAGATTTTTATCGGATTCCGATACGTGGGCTCGGGGGGTCGGGTTTGGCCAATTTCTGAATTTATGCATAATTTTGATAATTTTTTAATGTTTTTCGTCTCCCTAGCATATATTGATGATATTAATCAAGTTTTGGTTAGATTTGGAGAATTCGGGAGCCGATTCGAGAGGCAAGAGCATCGCGGAGTAGTTTTCGGGCCGGTTTGAGGTAAGTAATGACTGTAAATCTTGTCCTTAGGGTATGAAACCCCAGACTTATTATTTTATCACTATTTTGGAGTGGCACACATGCTAGATGACGAGTGTGTGGCACGCATTGTTGGGGGATCGTGACCTGGTCCGTCACGTGGCAACTATTAAGTTGCGTATTTGATTTTAAATCATATGATATTTTATGTTTTAAGATTATTACCATATTTTGGGCTGTATGCCATGTTTGGGGCCTTACGCCGACCTGTTTGGACCCCTTGGGGGATATTTACTACTATTCCTCACTGTGTTGATTCATGATTTACACTCAGTCATATTATGTTTAACTGATTTCGAAACTCAGACTTATTTACACTATTTTGAGATATAAAATTATATTTTTGGGTCGAGTACCCCGTTTTACTGATAGCCCGAGTGGCTTTTTGAGAGTTTCTGACTGATTGAGGCCGAGGGCCTATGTTGTGAGATATTATGGGATCGGACTGCATGCCGCAACATGTTACACTGTTTATGATGAGTGAGTGAGGCCGAGGTCTTGATTTGTGAGGATATAATATAGGATCGGGCTGCACGCCGCAGCATGTTATTGATAGGTCGAGTGCCAGAGTGATTATGCCATGAGATGGCTTTATATTAGCTCTTGGGCTATAGGAGCCCCTCCGGAGTCTATACACCCCCAATGAGCGCAGGTACCTACTGAGTACGAGTGTCGAGTGCCGAGTGACGAGTGATTGGGAGGCGTGAGTGACTTTGAGGTTGCCCGAGAGGCTGATACGAGTGATTGTGAGGCATGCTGAGTGACTGATTTTGAGTGATGTTATGCCCGAGAGGCGGTCTATTATTCATGTTTTTGCTTGAGTTGCCACTTATGATTCATTTCATTTTACACTAAACATCTTGGACATTTTTCTGAAATTGTTGGAAATTACACTTTTCAAAGGATTTTTACTGAAATTTGCTTTTTAAGCGTGATGATTTAACGTATACACTGTTGGAAAGAAAGACTGTGCTTATTGATGATTTGACTTTATGTGTTTCTTACTAATCAGACCTGATTTATTTTCATTACTACTGAGTTGGCTTACTCACATTACTCCCTGCACCTTGTGTGCAGATCCAGGAGCTAGGGCAAAGTGAGTTGTATATCTGTTGCAGAGACTTCTCGGAGACTTTGCGAGGTAGCTGCACGCGTCCATAGCCCTGTTCTCTCCTGCTTACTGTTATAGTGTTTATTTTCCAGAGTTGTATAATTTCTGTAGATGCTCATGAGACCAGTGACTCCGCGATTGTCTTTAACATTCGGCATAGTTTTATCTGTTTTAAAAATGATTAAATGAATACTTTTATGGATTGACAGTTTAGAAATGATATAAATGAATGATTCTTTACATTTGAGCGTTAATTTGCCTGGCCTAGTTACACGATTGGCGCCATCACAACTAGTTTAGATTTGGGGTCATGACACCCCGGATGGTACAATATAGTGACATTATATTCTTTCAATAACTCTAACCATCTCCTCTGCCCCAAATTAAGATCCTTTTTCTTGAACAAGTACTGAAGACTGTGATGACTATGTAAATCTAACATGGCACGCCATAAAGACAGTGCCTCCAAATCTTCAATGCGTGAACAATGGCTGCCAGCTCTAAGTAATGGACATGATAGTTCTTCTCATGAATCTTTAAATACCGACACACATATGCTATCACCTTGCCCACTTGCATCAATACCGCTCCCAACCCAACACGGGAAACATCACAATATACCGTGAAAGATCCTGAACCTGATGGTAGCACCAATACCGGTGCTAAAGTCAAAGCTGTCTTGAGCTTTTGAAAGCTCGCCTCACACTCGTCCGACCATTTAAATGGAACACCCTTTTTGTTCAATATGATCTTAATAGTTGCTCATAATAAATTGCAGAATCATCAAATAACTTTACGTTAACAATAATCTCCTTTCAAACCTTCACAATACTAACAACGAGATGTGACGCATGGAGAACTCATAATTATCTACCTAAATTAACTTGTTTTATTTAACACCACATGGGCGGGCACCTACCTTGTAGGATAAAGCTCAATAATTATAACACGTATTTGGCAAATTACGCACAGATAAATTTTATACAAAAATTTTAAAATAAACCTAACAGACATGACTCCTATTAGTACTTTAGTACAAATTTTAATTTCACAAGAGAGAATTTAAGCACAAGAATTTTCATCACAAGGACCTTGTCCTTATATAACTTTCGTCGCGGCTCGTATCCTGATTTAAACATACTAAATCATATTAAAATGTGAGGGTCTCGCCCTCAATTCTGAATCACAAGTAATATGCACATCGTACCAATCGAAACATTCCATTTTCTTCTTTTAAATATTTTCCGTTAAGCAAATTACAAAACGTAATGATAGACATAGCTATCTCCATAGAATCTCTCATTACAAGTATTCACATAAATAGATTTCAGGTTTACGAAGCTCACCCATGAGTGGAGCATATTAGGAGAACTGTCTTAGATACTCATAACTGAATCAAGTTAAGGAAATTGCCACTTTATAATAACTAGAAATTGTAATTTTAATGACACTATCTGATATAGTGACCTCAGCCATACCATAGAGAGTATATCAACAGGTTGGGTCCCCACCTCTAGGAGTCTGACCTCCACCTTCGACATTCCGACCCCTTTCCCCTAGCTGGACATGTAAGTTGAGTTGTAACTGCAATGGGGCACGTAGCCTGAGCGCTCTAATGAAATATGACTCTCCCAAGTCTAGGACAAGTTCTACCACTAGCGGAAATAATGTATCAACCTGCCATGCATCGTACAAAATTCTACGATTATAATTGAATCCTTTAATGAGTATGAGAAACAAATTCGATCAATAGCATTTGGGAGAACTGATCCAAGTAGTTGATGTTGCAATGGCTGGTTGTCCTCTTTGTAGGCTTGCCACAGACACCGGCCACCAATTTCTTCTTTTACTATGTTGTCTCAATGCTGCTGAGCTACCCCACTTATCCATATACTCTTCGTTATTCTTTGGGGTAAGTCTCATCCCTATTGATGCACAATGATCACAAAAGTAGAGCTCTATACAGATAAATCTTGAAATGAACCCTATAGTCTAGAAGCTCGTCAACCACTGTACTCCTTTTGAAGCACCCCAAAATCTGTAACCGTGACTTCCACGCTGAGTAGACCTTCCGTAGATTTAAAGTTTTTTATATAACTCCTTGGGTACTGAGGTATAGGGTTATTAAGGAGGAAAACATACCGAAAAACCCAACTTTATCTCTTGCAAAAAAGAAATCCCAACCTTATACATTTTGGGCCAACACCGATATAACACATGATCCCGCAATCTATTCCTTGACAGTGGACTTCCCTACTTGGAACGAAGTCACAAGTCACAATGTCCAATATTCCACAATGTTAAACTTCACAGCTCATATAAACCAACCCTGTTGCTTTCAACTTATCCCCATGTTCTACTATATTTCATAGCAGCGGTCAAGAACATCATGTGGGTCTTCAAAAGATGTACCACGGGAATAGAGTGGAATTAGCTTGATGAACTTGTCCAGTCTCCACAAAGTATCAGAAGTCATAGCTGCTCAATCAGCAATCGGGGCTGCCGTAATTGTCTAAACAACCCCCATTGGGTTGGCTACTAGGGTCTGGATCTGAGGAGTAGTCTGATCAGGAGTGTGGGTAGCAGGAGTTTGGACCCCTCTTCTAGCCTGAGATACGGCTGCTGTAACAGTTAGTGCACCTGTCTAGACTACACTCTCCATCAGGCCCACTAATCGGACCAAAGCATCCTGAAGTACCGGGGTAGAAATGAACCCCTCTAGGACTTGAGCTAGTTCAGCTGAAACGGTCTGAGCTGGAGACCCCTCATCAATCTCAGCCTGGGGCTGCAGTATGAGCAACGGGCTGAGTCCTACCCCTGCCTCGGCCTCTGACATGGCCTCAACCTTAGTCCCTAATAGAAGCTACTACTGCCGGAGGATCGGATTGTTGGTTAGCAGAAGATGAAACATGTGTTCTCGTCATTTGCGAGAGAATAGAAGAGTTCAATCAGTATTTTTCTGAGATATCAAAAATCACACGATAGAGTAGAAATAAAAATGAGTTTGTTCCTAACTTCATAGCTCTAAGAGATAAGTACATACGTCTCTGTACCGATCCTTCAGACTCTATCAAGCTTGTTCGCGAATTGTGAGACCTATGCAACCTAGTGCTCTGATACCAACTTGTCACAATCCAAATTCCCAACCCACGGGATCGTGATGGCGCCTAACACCACACTTGCTAGGCAAGCCAATGTTAGAACATAACTAACCATTTTCTTTTGACAATTTGCTTAAACACAATAGAACAATTCATAAAGAGAAGGAAATCTAATACTTTCCAATAAATGTAATCAGGAATGGTATTTGATATGATGAAACGAACCACGAACTAAAACGAACTATATCACTACCCAGGGTCTAGTGTCACAATTCACGAACTACTATAGAGTACTACAAATAAATGGGCCGAAATAATTATATATCTTTTTTTGAATGTAATAAAAAAATGTCAATAAAATTAAGAGAAGACTACAAAAGTATTTGGAGATTTTGGTTTCGGGGGTTTTTGTCTAATCTTCATATACGATTGTTTTCCTTCCTCGGTGAACAACTCTGTTAGATAACCCTGCTTCAATAAATGTTCTACCACACCTTGCAATAATCTGCAGTCTGATGTTCTATGACCGTGATCATTATGGAATTCACACCAGAAGTCTGGGTTTCTTCTGTTTGGATTTGATCTCATCTCTTTAGGCCATCAAACTTTATCCCCCAATCCTTGCATTTGTATTATTATCAATGTTACGTTCACCTCGATCCTTTCTGAATCTTGACGATGACGAACCTGAATCTCTATTTGAGGATCTATGATCAGCCCGCATGTTTTCGAATTTGGAACGATTTTCTCGCCCCGAAGGTCCCAACTTGTCACGACCCCAAATCTAAGCCAGTCGTGATGGCGCCTATCGTGGAACTAGGCCAGTCAAAACTACACTCAAATAGTAAATAATATTTCATTTATATCATTACTAAACTGATAACCCATAAAGGTTTCTTTTAAATATTTTTAAAACAGTTAAAACTATACCGAATATTAAATAGAACCCCCGAGATCCCGGAGTCACAGGTCATGAGCATCTACAGAAAATATACAATTCGAAAATAAATAAACTCTATAAAGTAAGCAGGAGGGAGAGCAGGACTGCGGACACGTGCAACTACCTCGCAATTGTCCAAAAAACCTCTGGAACAGATACATAGCTCACTCCGCCCTAACACCTGGATCTGCACACAAGGTGCAGGGAGTAATGTGAGTACGCCAACTCAGTAGTAATAAAAATAAATCAAGTCAGAGCAGTAATAAACACATAAATCAAATAATCATTTCACAATAAGCACAACCTTTCTTTCCAACAATATATACATCAAATCATCACGTTTAAAAGCCGATTTCAGTAAAAATCATGGAAATATACTTGCCAATAGTTTCAACATAACTTTCGAGGAGTTTAGTGTAAAAATGATAAAATTCATAAAAAGGCCACTCGGGCGAAACATATTTCATAAGTTCAGAGTAAAAGTGGTAAAATCATAAGTAGCCCCTTGGGCAAAAACATGTATCAGAACCTTCCCCTCGGGCATGCCTCACAGTCACTCATAATCAGCCCCTCAGGCATACCTTACAGTCACTCATAATCATCCCCTCGAGCATACCTCACAGTCACTCATAATCAGCCCCTCGGGCATACCTCAAAGTCACTCGCCACTCGGCACTCGGCACTCGCACTCAGTAGGTACCTGCGCTCACTAGGGGTGTGTACAGACTCCGGAGGGGCTCCTCCAGCCCAAGCGCTAATATCAAGCCACCTCGTGGTGTATCATATCCTCACAATCAGGCCCTCATGAAGCCCCCCGGTCGTATCAGTAAAACAGGGTACTCGACCCAAAATATCATTTTCAATCTCAAAATAATGTAAATTAGGTTGAGTTTTGAAATCAGTTAAACATAACATGACTGAATGTAAATCATAAATCAATAGTGAGAAAATAGCAGTAAAAGGCCCCCAATGGGGTCTAAACAAGTCGGCACGAGGCCCTAAACCTGGCTTATAGCCCAAATATATCAATAGTTTTAGAACACAATTTAACATATTATTTAGAGTAAAAATACGCAACTCAATAGTTGCCACGGAGAGGACCAAGTCCAATCCAAAAATCAGTGTATGCCATATACTCGTCATCTGACATGTGCGCCATTCTAAAAACAGTGAAAAATACGAAGATCGTGGTTTGATACACTCTAGATAAGATTTATAGCCATTATTTACCTCTAACGGGCCACAATACTAATCCGCGATGCTCTTGCCCCTCAAAATTGACTCCTAAATGCTTCGAATCTAACCAAAACCAGATTAACATCATCAATATATGCTAAAGGAACAAAAACCAAACTATCAATTTAGACACAATTCTCGAAATTCGGCCAAACTCGAGCCCTGGGTCCACGTCTCGCAATCCAATAAAAATTACATCGCAAGAACCCTTATCCTCCCAAGAGTCCGTACATACCAAGAACATCATAATCGGACCACAATTGACCACTCAAATTACCAAAAGAAATTTCCAAATCTTTCCTCCCATCTTTCCCAAATTCTCTACTTAATTCCTCAAATTGCATGGTGAAAATCAAGACAAATTCGTTAAATTAAACAAAAAATGATTGAAGAACACTTACCACAAGAATCCCACTGAAAATCTCGTCCAAAATCTCCTTCCCCCGAGCTCTCAAATGGCAAAATGAGTTATGGCCAAGAACCCCCGAAATTTGAACTTAAACTGCCTGCCCAGACTTTTACTATGTGCGATCACGCAAAAAGGCACGCGATCGCGAAGAAAAAAATGCTGCCCAACCAAACTAACCCTATGCTATCACAGAAACACCTATGCGATCGCGGAAGACAACTCCTCAAAGCAATTTGATCGCGACCAGCTCTATGCGATCGCATAGAGCAACTCCATCACCTCATTGCCACACACGCCTACACAGTGCAATCGCAACAGGCCTCACGCGACCGCACTCATCTGCCTCCTCCCACTACGCGATCGCGGACCATACATTGCGATCACATAACACAATTTTTTTTGCCTCACCAACCAAACCTATGCGATCGTAGCCTCACCATTGCGATCGCATACGAGGAAACAAGATCAAGAAAACACAGCAGCAACAACAGTCCTTTTAAGGCCAATCACACTCTGTTAACCACCCGAAACACACCTGAGGCCCTCGGGACCTCAACCAAACCTACCAACACACCACATAACATCATTCAAACTTAGTAGAGACTTCACAACACCAAAAACAATACAAAAACACCAAAATTACATCAATTCAAGCCTATGAACTTTGAAACTTCTAAATTTCGCCAATGATGCCGAAACCAACCAAAACACATCCGGTTGACCTGAAAATTTGCAAATATATCCAAAATGACATTACGAACCTGTTCCAACTTCTGGAAATCCATTCCAACCCCGATAGCCTATTTTCCACTGCCGACCAAAAAGCGCCAAAAACTAACTTTCGCTAATTCAAGCCTAATTCTACTCCGGACCTCAAAACTTCATTTCGAACATACTCCTAAGTCCGAAATCACCTAACGAAGATATCTGAGCCATAAATCCACATTCTGAGGTCGTTTACCAATAAGTCAACTCCCAGTTGACTTTTTTAACTATTAAGCTAAGCTAAGAGACTAAGTGCCTCATTTCTCTCCAAAAATTGCTCCGACCCCGAGCCAACCAATGTAACATAACATAATGAAGCTGAACCACATTTAATGAAGCAGAAATGGGGGAAATGGGGCTAAAATCTTGGAACGACGAGCTGGGTCGTTACACATATAGGGTCTGTACCTAATCTTACCAGACCTCTTCTCAGATTTTTAATGCATCGAACTTGTTTTTTCTTCGACCCTTGACTGAGCTATCATATCCAATTCGATCAGAAATTTGGTACTGTACCTGTTATAGACATCGTTCTATGTCGTGGCAGGGAATTCTCGTAAGCTCTCTTTGAGTCTCCTTGTAGCTTCTAAACTTTTCTCGTTTAAATTGTTTGCAAATGCCATGGCTGCCCAGTTGTCAGGTAATCTTGGTAGCAGCTTTCTTTTTCGTTGGAATCTGTCTACAAATTCTCGAAGCAACTCTGTATCTCCTTGATTCAATTTAAATATGTCTTCCATTCTCTTCTCTACATTTTGTGCACCCGAATGCGCTTTTATAAACAGATATGCAAGCTCAGCAAAAGAGTCAATAGAATTTTCAGGTAAGAGAGAGTACCATGTTATCGGTCCTTTGGTAAGGGTTCCCCCAAACTTTTTGACCAGCACATATTCGATCTCCTGCTTGGTTAAATTATTGCTTTTTACTCCCGTAGTGAACGTAGTAACGTGTTCGTGTAGATTACTCGTCCCATCGTATTCCGGGATGTCAGGCATTTTGAACTTTTTGGGAATTGGTAATGGAGATGCACTTGGTTTCCATGGTTGTTGTGAATATTTATCAATATCAATTCCTTAGATGACAGGTGGTACGCTATGTATATTCTCAATACGGTCATTTTGTTTTTTCACCTGTTTCTGCAAGGTTAGTATTAAAGTTTGTAAATCAGAATTATTAGTCGAACATGGTCTCCTATCACGTGATTTATTGGGAGTTCCTCTGCTTCCTGAATTAGCCAACCCTGAATGTGGAATTTCCACAGTTGCAGTATTGTTTGGAGGTAGTGTGGTGGCACAGTTGGTAGTCCCCTCACGAAATCTTGGAGAGAATCATTTACATATTTAGCAATTAACTGCTTCACAACATCCTGCTCAATAGCTTGTTCATTTCCAAGTTGGTCATTGTTTTGAGTAGTATATCTTTCTGGTGATGGTTCCCTTGAATCACGTGGGGTTCCTTGAGGCGAGGAAACTAGAGTTCTCTCTGTCTGTTTGTTGTTTTTATTGATGTTCGACACGATTCAGCTGAGAGACGGTAATTGCGAAACTAAGAAAATATTATTAGATTCCCTGTAATGGAACCAATTTGTTTAACCAAAGAATTAGATTCTCAGTCAAAGCTTATTTTTAGAAGTACTCGGGTTACTGATAATCAAGAAATTCAAGATTCTCTCAGAAATAAGAAAGAAAATAAGAATAATAAATGGCAAAGTAATTAGTAGAAAGTACAAGAAAATAAGTATATTCCAATACTAATCAGAACGTGTCTGTACATATAACATTTATTTCCCTTATATAGGGACCTTCAAGTACAACGTCTATTCCCTTTAATGATTGAGTCATAATGAGCTTTAATAACATTAATGAAACGTTATAATTTGTATTCGTAACTGTTTCGTGAAGATTCGATAATGTTTGGGCTCATTAATTGAAAATCTATGAATTTTCGCCTTCCCTTGTTTTGGTTTACTCCACCGGTGCCTCTTCAAATAACAAAAGAGGCTCAAACATCCGTTTCTTATCATCTCGTGAGTTATTTGATCGTATCTATTAAGATTCGCATCTCTTTCAATGTACCTCTCCAGCTGTCGATTTTCTAGTAATCTACATGTCTTGACATGTCAACCACACAATTAATTCCACGTGTAAAATTTATTTTTTACCAATACAAATAGATCAATGATTTCATCGTTTGATTAGTACTTTGGGGTGGAAATTGGGAAAATTGTAGAAACTTCACAAAATAAATTCTTGGGATTTGAATGTTGATTCGAAGTCGGATTTGGGTGAAACTAGTATGGTTAGACTCATGAGTGGATGGGTGTTCGTAATTTGTGACTTTTACCCGATTCCGAGTCGTGGGCCCGAAAAGACATTTTGGGATTTTTTCCTAATTTCTTGCCTTAGCTTCGAATTTATTAGCTAAATAGTTACTTGTAGTTATATTTACGTTACGTAATTGATTTTATTAGATTTGGGCCATTCGGAGTTGGATACTCGTGGCAAGAGCGTAGTTTCAGATTGATTTGAACTTGATTTGAGGTAAGTGACTTGCTTAACCTTGTGTGGGGGAATTTCCCCTTAGGATTATTGGTACTTTTTGATGTGTGACCGCCGTGTACGTGAGGTGACGAGTTTGTACACGGGCTATTGCTATAAAAATCCCATTTTTCTTAAATCATAAACCATTTTCTTTTGGTTGAACTGCACTACTATGTTTAATTATCTTTCTTAGATTAGGAAATCATGCCTACGTGTTTTGACTGTCTATTTGAAATTATGTGCAACATGTTTAGGTAGATTCTTATTTTCTTTAGTTGCATTTAGACTAATTGTACATTTCAATGTTGTAACTGTCATGTCATCTTGAGTTGCATATTTACTTTGGGACTACGGACGTATTCCGGGAGATCCCCCCAACGCTGCATATTTATTTTAAGATTACGGACGTATTCCGGGAGATCCCCTTGTCATGCATATTTATTTTGGGACTACGGACGTATTCCGGGAGATCCCCCAGCATTGTATATTTATTTTGGGACAGATCCCCCTGTACTGCATAATTATTTCGGAACTACGGACGATATCCTTGGTGATTCCCTGTTGTGTTTCCTTGTTCTGTGCCATGGGCTCCCTTGATTGATAAATGCTGCGAACTTCTTTAACTGCTTTACGGGAGAATATATTTATATCTCTTATTGTTCAATTCATTATATTTACACCGGTAGGGCCTTGGCCTGACCTTGTCACTACTCGACCGAGGTTAGGCTTGGCACTTATTGGGTACCATTGTGGTGTACTCATGCCCTTTCCTGCACATGTTTTTCGTGTGCAGACCCAGGTGCGAGCTATCAGCCTCTAGTTTAGTGCGCAATTGGAGATTGAGGAGACTTCAAGGTACTTTTGCTCGCGTTCGCAGACCTCGAAGTCCCCTTCTATTCTCCGGCGTTGAGATTTTTCCCTTGTTTTCTTCAGACATCTTTGTATATAACAACATAGACTTATAGTAGCTTGTGACTAGTGACATTCCGGGTTTTAGGAGTGATATTTATTTTGTATATGCCGATTGGCAGTATCCTTGTTTATTGAATTGTACTGTTTATCTTTTATCATTATGTTGTCTTTAAATATTTCCGCAATAACAAGCTTACCTAGTCGTAGAGACTAGGTGCCGTCATGACACCTTTCGGAGGAGTAAATTGGGTCGTGACAGTCCTACAATTGGAACATAAAATCTTGGAGTTACAAGGTTAGATTGAGCAGGTCTTAAATCTCGCAAACCTCTCCCTCACCGTAATGTTCCTTCCATCAACCATTAAAACACAACCACTCATAATCAAACACCACCGCAATACACCCAAGCCCTAAATCCACCACAAATAGCTCCACAGAATCTTCCCGTTATGCACCAGTATCACAATCCGACACCCCTTAAAAACCTTAACTCACCTCCAGTGCAAACCCCTCAATAACACCACCATTACCCAACATAGTACTCCCAAACACCCACTTATCACACTCCTCAAAATGCACCAAAACTACCCTCGGTCCCCCTCAAACTTCGATCAATGATCACCTATATACTCAAGTTCCATGAATACACCAATGCAACCCGATATACGTGAAAACCTTACCGCACACCTCGCAACAAACCCTGTACATACCCGAACCAACCAAGAATGGCCTGCTCAACTGAAACATGGTGGAGGAACTAAAAAACTATCAGGAAGTGTCCAGAGTGTCGAAGGAGGGAAGGGAGTCAAAGGTTTGAACTACGAAGACTTTTTTATCCAGCCGGATGTGGAACTTATGGGGGGGGGGGGGGGTGTAAAAAACC
>ML423192.1:47867-75436 GCA_005239525.1 Nicotiana knightiana | reverse complement strand
GGGGGGGGGGGGGGTGTAACAAAACTCCTAAGTTCGAGATGTTCGATGGTACCGGTGATCCTAAGGTGCATTTAAGAACCTATTATGATCAGCTTGTAGGAGTGGGGAAGAATGAGAAAATCCGCATGAAACTGTTTATGCGAATTCTTAAGGGTGATGCCTTATCCTGGTATATTAGCAAGAATTCAAAGAAGTGGGAAAACTGGATGAGCATGGAACCTCAAGAAAAATCTAACAAGGTGAGGCTGCCACTAGAAGAAGAGCAAATGAACAACTTCTGCAAATGAAAGATTGATGGTTATAGAGAATCACAAGTTCTCAGACATCATTAAGCTAGGAGAAATTATTGAAGAAGGAATCAAGAGCGGTGTGGTGACCAATTTCAAGGCTTTTCAAGCTGCCAACAAAGCCTTAAAGTTAGGAGGTATCTTGAAGAAGAAGGAAGTGGGTGTCGTGATGGTAGCCCAGGGCCCTAAGTCTCCCCTTACCCATTAAACACCTCCACCCACATACCAATCCCCACCCCAAAAATACCAGTACCTTGCCACCACCTACCATACATATAACACCCAACCGGCATATGACCATTCATCTCCTCACGCCCGCCAAAACTACCATAAAACACAACCAAATGTCGAACGTAAAGCTCCCAAACAATACACCCATATTTTTGAACATATAGCCCAACTGTATCAGAGACTAAAGGCCACTGGTTACGTCACCCCCATTGATGTTGTTGTTGTTGAGAACCCTTCCCAATCGGTTAACCCCAACAAAACTTGTGCCTACCATTCAAGCATGAATGGTCATACCATTGAGGAATGTCGCATCTTGAATCACAAGATCCATACGCTAATTCACACCAAAGTTATACAAGCAAAGGAGTTCATGTCGAATGTTTGCAATAACCCTCTTCCTGATCATAGGGGCGAGGGAGTGAATGTGATAGAAACTGATGAAGAATAGGATCAGGAGGGTCCATCGGAATTATTCGAGAGGGGGATGCTACCAAAACATCTCATGTCAGCCTCTCACCGGTTGTGGTGCAGATCTAGGAAATATTTGAGGTTGAGGTAACTACGCCTTTCACTGTGATTGTAGCTCCAACACCGTATTATAAGTCTGATGTTTTCCCAAGGGATTATGTGGCAGAGGCAAGAAGAAAAGAAAAAGCCAATAGGTATTGCGCAAGGAATGACCATAACTGGAAGAGAATACACCCGAGAATCATGGAGGAATAAGAAAAGAGATCATATCAAAGATACGTGTCGTGGAGATAGGCATTGATGATCTTTGGAGGAAGGTACATGCGAAGAGATACTCTGTTGTTGATCACCTGAATAAGATTCCCGCTCAGATATTCATCTTGTCACTGTTGCAAAATTCAGATGCACACAAGAATGCCTTGATGAAAATATTAATTGGAGATAGCTAATATGGTAGGGCAGGTACTGGAGAGTCACAAGATTACTTTCCATGAAGACGAGCTAGCACCAGAAGGGTTGAGTCACAACAAAGCATTGCACATCACTGTGCAGTATTAAGACAAGTTCATTGCCAGGGTTATGATAGATGGGGATTTGAGTCTGAACATATGCCTGTTGACTACTTTGAAAATACTTGGTCAAGGCCTGCATGAGATACGACTTGGAAGCATGAACTGTCAGTGAAATCAACATTGATCTACAGCCGGGACCGACCTTGTTCAACGTGGAATTCCAGGTGCTTATATCTATCACCTATATCTTTTTACTAGGACGACCTTGAATACACGCAGCTGGGGAAGTCACTTCTACTCTGCACCATGATGTGATGTTCGAGTGGAATCATCAAGAGGTGATCATTCACGGGGATGGAAGTAACCCTATCTACACCAACTAGATTGTGTCAGCTATCGAGAATATGAGGAAATTGGGAGGATAAACATAACACAACACTGAGCGAGTAAATGCAATCGAGAAGGGTCGATGGTGGAACAACAAGATATAGAGCATAGTAATGTGTTTAGGGTATGAACCAAGCAAGGATCTTGGCCCAAAATATGAAGGGATCATGGAACCAATACGGCCACAATATCATGGCACAATCTTTCGTCTTGGTTATGAATATACCGTGCAAGAATATCAATATTGGATACCGCTGTAGAGTGCCTCGTACTATCCATTGGACCAAACTATACCACCGCAACACCATAAATTTTGCCAGACTGATATACTTTGGGGATCCGAGAAAGACAAGGTTTTGGCCGGTACAAGGAAGCTATTTCTGGATGAGAAAGATATGGACCGCAGTACAATCTTAGAGGAGGAGGAAGATCTTACCATTTAGAGATTGGGAGAAGGAGCCGTTCTCACAACTGCATTTCTGCACCATCCCGGGATCGCCTAGTACCTGGGTAGCCTTGGCAGAATTAGCATGATTTATTATAAAAATATTTTTGAGCATTTAAAATATCTTCAATGTTTTGTTTTGAGATAATTACTCGAGACATCGAGTCCTACTTGTTGACAATTTTACCTTTTATTAATGCATCATTACTCTTCGCTTATTTATTACTCCCTCTGTTCCAGTTTATGTGAACATATTTCCTTTTTGGTCTATTCTAAAAAGAATGACCCCTTTCTAGATTTGGAAACAAATTAGCTTAAACATACAATTCTACCCATATTGAGAAGCTTTTATAACCAAAAAAATACTTTGGACACCTTTTTGACTTCTTTAGGACCGCAAATTCGAAAAGTCTTCAGTTTTTCTTAAACTCCGTGCTTAGTCAAACAGGTTCACATATGTAACGACCCTGCCGGTCGTTCTGAGAGTTTAGCCCCACTTCGCCTGTTCCTGATTCATTATATCAGCTTCATTACATTGTGTTAGATTGGTTGGCTCGGGTCAGAGCGATTTTTGGAGAGAAATGAGACACATAGTTTCTTATCTTTGTTCAATAGTGGAAAAAGTAAACTGAAAGTTGACTAATTAGTAAACGACCTCGGATTACAGATTTTATGGTTCGTATTATTTCGTTGGGTGATTTGAAACTTAGGAGTGTGTTCGGAATAAAGTTTGGATGTCTGGTGTAGAATTAGGCTTGAATTGGCGAAAGTTAGTTTTTGGCGATTTCCGGTCGGTAGGGGAAAATAGGCTATCAGGGTCAGAATAGAATTTTGACATTTGGAGCATGTTTGTAATGTCATTTTGGATATATGTGCAAATTTTCAGGTAAATCGGATGTGTTTTGGATGGTTTCGGCATATTTGGCGAAATTTAGAAATTTCAAAGTTCATGGGCTTTAATTTGATGTGATTTTGGTGTTCTTGCGTTGTTTTTGGTGTTTCAAAGGCTCGACTAAGTTTGAATGTGTTATGGGATATGTTGGTAGGTTTGGTTGAGTTCCCGAGGGCCTCGGGGGTATTCCGGATGCTCAAATCGACAATTTTGGTCTTTTGGAGATTCCTGGTTTTTCTGGTGTTTTAGCAGCAGTGATTAATCATTGCGATCGCGTGAGTTTATCCGCGATTACGTAGAGTAAGTTGAGGCCAGGTGGATTTTGTGAATTCCGAACGCGTATGTAGGAGTGCGATCGCGTAGTATGAGCAGTCTTGAATGGTGATGGTTGTGTTCACATAGTAGAGTTCGAGTGGCAGTGTGGTGCTGGAATTTGCAATATGCGATCGCATAGAGCTGGTCGCGATTGCATAGTTGTGAGAAGTGGTTCTTTGCGATCGCATAGGTGTTTCTTAGATTGCATATGGTTAGTTTGGTTGAGCAGCATTTTGTTAATCGCGATCGCGTGCCTTCTTCCGCGATCGCATAGAGTAAAAGTCTAGGAAGACAGTTTACGTTCTAATTTCGGGGGTTCTTGGCCTTAACTAATTTTGTCATTTTAGAGCTCGGGTGAAGGAGATTTTGGACGATATTTTCAGTGGGATTCTTGTGGTAAGTGTTCTTCAACCATTTTTGGTTCAATTTCACGAATTTGTCTTGATTTTCACCATGCAATTTGAGGAATTAAGTAGAAAATTTGGGAAAAATGGGAGGAAGAATTTGGAAAATCTTTTGGTGATTTGAGTGGGCCATTGTGTTCCGATTTTTATGTTCTTGGTATGTACAGACTTGTGGGAGGGTAAGGATTCATGTGAGGTAATTTTTATCGGATTCCAAGACGTGGGCCTAGGGGGTCGGATCTGGAAAATTACGGGAATTGTGCCAAGTTTTGATAGTTTTCGATTGGTGTTCATCTCCCCAGTATATTTTGATGTTATTGATATGATTTTGGTTAGATTCGGAGCATTTGGGAGCCAATTCGATGGGCAAGCGCATCAAGAAGTAGCTTTTGGGCTGTTTTGAGGTAAGTAACGATTGTAACTCTAAACATGACGGTATGACACCCCGGTATTTGATATTGTTGTGGTAAATAAGGTGGCGCACATGCTAGGTGACGAGCGTGAGGGCGTGCACTGATAGAGATTGTGACTTGGTCCGTACCGTAGCGACTATTAAGCCGCGTATTAAGCTGTGAGCCATGTTTAGGGCCTCGTGTCGACATGTTTAGACCCTCAGGGGTATTTTCCATGACTGGGGCCTTCTGCCGACCTGTTTGGACCCTCAGAGGTACTTTTGCACTATTATGACACTATCTTGATAGAATAATTGTGAACATAGTCATGTTTTTGACTTGTTGTTATTTTTCACTGTTATCACACTGCTTTGAAAACTCTGAAAAGTATTTTGGGCAGAGACCCGTGAGTTGAGATGAATTTCCCATGTGGCTTGTGAGGGTGACCGAGTCAGGCCGAGCCCCGATTATGTGAGGATGGCTATGGATCAGACTGCACGCCACAACAATATATATATATTATATGTGGATCGGGCTGCACGCCACATCTATATAGCGCTTGGGCTGAAGGAGCCCCTCCAGGATTCTGTACACCTAGTGAGCCGCAGTTGACTATTATATGGATCGGGCTGCACGCTGTAGCAATATACATTATATATGGATTGGGCTGCACGCCGCAGCAATATACATTATATATGGGTCGGGCTGCGCGCCGCAATAATATATACATATATATACACGGATGAGAGCGGGCAGTACACCGCAACAGTTGTTATATAGTATCTGATGAGTGGGAGTGCTGAGTGTGAACATTGACTTATAAGAGTAGAGTCACGAGTGACTGAGAGGATTGCCCAAGAGGCTTTATTGTGAGTTATATTGTGCCCGAGGCGCTTATATTTTATGAAACTACTATTTTTCTCTCTTCCTTACACTAAGCCTCTGATGACAAATGTTGGATAAATGTTTTTATACACGATTTTTAAATGGACACTGGAGTTTTATGAAATAATCGGATATGTAAATTCCTGACTTGATTTACTTATTACAGTCACTTATTATACGGATTTTCATGAATTATAAATGCTCGTCACTACACTCATGTTTTTAGATACTTTGGTTACTTACTGAGTTGGCGTACTCACGTTACTCGTTGTACCTTGTGTGCAGATTCAGGTACCGGGGCAGAGCGATAGTTGAGCTACCCTATTTGGAGCATTGTTTGGAGATTGTTTGATAGCTGCTCGGCGTCCGCAACACTACTCTTTCTCTTTCCTATTCTATCATTTGCACTTTACTTCTCAGACTTGTTGTAGTAGAGGATTTGTATTAGAGTGTATCATCTCTTAGATGCTCATGACATTTGACTCCAGGTTTTGGGAAGGTGTATAATTTGTTCATCTCATTTTGCTATTTTTAAATCTGCTAATTTTGGGAAATTATGAAATATATTGGTAGTCTGAAATGGTTGGCTAGCCTAGTTCCACGATAGGCGCCATCACGTCTAGTTGTGATTTGGGGTCGTGACAAGTTGGTATCAGAGCGGGGTTACATAGGACTCAAAGGTCACGAGCAGGTTTAGTAGAGTCTTGCGGATCGGTACGGGGACGTCTGTACTTATCTTCGAGAGGCTGCAGAACCCTTAGGAAAATACCATATTCTTGAATTCTTGTCATTTGAATCCATTCTATTCAGCCAAGAGCGTAACTCTTGAATTCCTTCCATGTATTCGAATGCGGACAAGAGTGCTTGGTATTAGTTGTGCGTTGACGGCTCGTGAATTCCATGGATGAGATGTGATTGTGGCATGTTGGTAATGGGCCTGTCTGGAGGACTGGAGTCCGAATTCATTCTGTGGCTTGAGTGCTGATATTTCGTGTGTGGGCACATATATTTGGGGACTTATATGTCCGTTGATGTCCTTATTGACGGGACTTTGTTGCTGGATGGCTATGTGGTGAGTGTGATTTGATGATTAGATGTGTTCAGACTGTGATTTATGACAAAAGGAGTGGCTCGAAATGTTGCAAGGACTATGTTTAGTTATGGAGTGAAGCAGATCTTTCTGTTGAGTTATGAGTTCCTGGTGATGTCTTTTGGGCCAATCATTGCCCCAGTAGAGTTCATGTATTTGATTAACGGTGTATTCTAGCCGTATCAGCACTCCTTTGTTATTGTATTCATTGATGGCATCCTGACGTATACGCGTAGCCAGAGGTAGCATATTCCTATGTTTTATCATATTTTTCCCATTTTCTGGATATGCCCCATGAGCCTTCAGTTACATATGTTCATGTGTCGACTCCGGTGGTCGATATTGTTGTTGTGGACCGTGTGTATCGGTCGTGTGTGATATCTACTGGGGGTCTGGAGACCCGAGTGGACCTATTGTTACTCAGCATGGTCGATTTTGATGTGATATTGGGCATGGACTGGTTGTCTCTGTGTCATTCTGTTCTTGATTGTTACGCTAAAACCGTGACCTTAGCTATGCCAGGTTGTCCGAGGGTTAAGTGGAGAGGTTCTTCTAATTATCTGCCAAGCAGGGTGATTTCCTACCTGAAGGCTCAGCGTATGGTTGAGAAGGGATGTTTATTGTATCTGGCTTTTGTGAGGGATGTTAGTGGCGAGACTCCCGCTATTGATTCGGTTCCCGTGGTCCGTGAATTTCCGGACTTGTTTCCTGCAGACCTGCCAGGCATGTCACCTGACAGGGACATTGATTTTGGTATTGACCTGGTGCAAGGCACTTAGCCTATTTCTATTCCACCTTATCATATGGCACCAGCGGAGCTAAAGGAATTAAAGGAGCAGCTTCAGGGACTCCTAGATAAGGGTTCATTCGGCCTAGTGTGTCACCTTGGGGTGCACCGGTGTTGTTTGTGAAGAATAAGGATGGTTCTATGTGCATGTATATTGATTAGTGGCAGCTGAACAGGGTTGTAGTGAAGAATCGGTATCCCTTGCCTCGTATAGATGACTTGTGTGATCAGTTGCAGGGTGCTAGGGTATTTTCCAATATTGACATGCGTTCCGGCTATCATCAGTTGAAGATTCGGGGGCCAGACCTTCCGAAGAGTGCTTTCAGGACTAGATATAGTCATTATGAGTTTGTTGTTATACCATTCGATCTGACCAATGCCCCAGCAGCCTTTATGCACTTGATGCACCACGCATTCTGGCCTTATCTGGATTCTTTCGTCATCGTGTTTATTGACGACATCTTGGTGCATTCCCAATCTTGGGAGGATCATGAGCAACATTTGAGAGTTGTGCTTCAGACCTTGAGGGAGAAGAGATTGTATGCAAAATTTTCGAAGCATTAGTTCTGCCATCAGTGTCGGGTTCTTATACCGCATATTGTGATGCCTCGAGGGTAGGCATTGTTTGTGTTTAGATGCAGGAGGATGTAGTGATTGCGTGATAGTTATGATCTTCGGAAGTGTAGAGACATATATCAGTTTGAGGCTAAGTCAGCAGGGGTATCTCCTGCGGGTTGTCCTAGGGTGAGTGATCCTTATGTTGTTCGGTAGTAAGTTCTCCTTTACCAGTAAATGATATATGTTGTAATTGAGTTTAGAAAGCTTGTGGAAGTTGACATAACTATTACAATGGTGAATGCGAGATTTACAAATGACTTGAGCTGTTAGACGTGTTGTGTTATTATGGGCATTGTGAGTTATTGATTGTCTTTATAGTGGGCTTTGAGCCAAGTGGGGGAGTCTGTTAATGATAAGTTGATTGCACGATTATAAGCTGTATTAGTTTCAGTTCAAGATATATTAGAGGATCAGTTATGACGTGCAGAGGTGGGGTTTGGAGATGACTCGAGTAATGGAAATTCTTCGATATATGTCGTAGTGTACTCTATTGGGTGGATGGGTTCTATTGAATGATTGATTAGTAGGGATGTGCTATGTATTCGAGCGGTGGAATTGAGATCAGATATAGTAATTTCTGCGCTTCATGGACTTCGAGACTGAGAGTTCTCATAAACAAGTTATTTTTTGGTAGTGAACTGTGAAGATGCGAGCAAAGCTAGTCGGATGTTAGTATGTACCATGATTCAGTCATTGTGTACTTCTCGATAATTTATCTTTCTGTTGTGGGTGACTAGAGTTGATTCAGGGTTATTGGTAGGACCGTATGAGTGTGTGTTTTGCACCAAGTCGGAATTGCTGACTTCAAATTTCTATTTTTGAGGAATGTACCATTTGATTGTGATTTAGTTTATTTATGTTCTTGGGTGATATACGAGCTACCCCACGGTGTTGCGAGGCGTGGTGATTGTTAGTTATATACACTTACGGTGCAGGTTTATTTGGGCTTTATAGCGGGATCTGAGTAAGGTAAGTATTTGGGTATTGCGAGATTGAGGCGTATTGGTTATGCACTTACTGATTCGTATGGCATGGTATCGTCCGGTTTCTTCGTGGTTATGGCAGCGCACTTTGAGTACTTGATGACGAAATTCGAATGGTTATTGACTTTGAGCAAGGTGGCTTGTAGTATTTCATGTGGACTCGCGTTTGGATGAGAACGCGCAGTGTAGCGGAGGTTATGTAGGGGTATAACCTTTGGTATTGGATTTGTGTGTATCAATTTTTGTGATGTGTGCCAGGCTTTTAGCATGATGTTGTGGTGGTAATTGTTAATGGTAGGATAGTCCTCTCGTGTGTGAATCTTTTATATAATTTGACTACATTGGGATGTTGCTATTAAGTGCACGAGCTACACAGGTTCTGGCTTCGAATTTTATGTATGTGTCATGCCATCATAGTGGTTGTGTTGGATGAGAAGAGGTCATTTGACCTAGAATGAATATTGTCATAATTGTCTGCAACATAGTTGGAAGGATAAATATCGGGAGTTAGCTTAGAAATATGCTATAATTTCATGTTTGGGAAGGGGGAGCTTCATGTCTGACTAATCGAACGAATGGTTGTTAGTTTCTACGTGTTTCTTTTATCATCGGCACTATATGTAGGTGTTAGAGCGAGGCATTTCTTGATAAGAGGTTATGTACCTATATTGAGTTGTCTGAGCAGTTATTCAGGTTAAGAGTTATCGCTATGAGTTTTTGAGTCATGCGGTGTATTATGTGATTTCATATGGGGTGCGTATATGGCTTGATCCAGCAAGTTCAGACCTGTTCAGTTTATAGTTGTAGAATTTTGATCTTATATATTACTTCACAAGTGGAAATTTTCAAAGGGTTATGGGTCAGGTTGGATTGTGAAATTTCAATTGTGTTGTGTTATTGGACCTATATGGGATAGGGTGACGTGGGATCACCCCGAGTATGTGCATGGTATGCTACGCGGCAGTTCGATGGTGTTAGATAACAACTCTTGGCACGTTCGAGGACGAACGGAGGTTTACGTGGGGGAGGATGTAACGACCCTGCCGGTCTTTCCGAGAGTTTAGCCTCGTTTACCCCGTTTCCCCCATTTTTGCATCATTATATGTGGTTCATCTTCATTACGTTGTGTTGTATTGGTTGGCTCGGGATCGGCGCGATTTGTGAAGAGAAATGAGACACTTAGTCTCTTATTTTGGTTCAATAGTGGAAAAAGTCAACCGAAAGTTGACTTATTGGTAAACGACCTCGGATTGCGGATTTTATTGTTCAGGCAACTTTTTTGGGTGATTTTGGACTTAGGAGTGTGTACAGAATGAAGTTTGGATGTTCGATGTAGAATTAGGCTTGAATTGGAGAAAGTTAGTTTTTGGCGATTTTCGGTCGGCAGGGTCAGAATGGAATTCCGACAGTTGGATCAGGTTCGTAATGTCATTTTGGATATGTGTGCAAATTGTCAGGTCAATCAGATGTGTTTTGCATGGTTTCGGCATATTTGGCGAAATTTCGAAATTTCAAAGTTCATGGGCTTGAATTTGATGTGATTTAGGTGTTTTTGCATTTTTTTTTGTGTTTCGAAGGATCGACTAAGTTTGAATGATGTTATGGGATATGTTGGTAGGTTTGGTTGAGGTTCCGAGGGCGTCGAGGGTATTTTGGATGCTCAAACGAACATTTTTAGTCTTTTGGAGATGGCTGGTTTTTCCAGTGTTTTAGCAGCAATGATTGTTCATTGCGATCGTGTGAGTTCATCCGCGATCGCCTAGAGTAAGTTGAGGCCAGGTGGATTTTGTGAATTCGATCGCCTATGTAGGAGGCGATCGCGTAGTATGAGCAGTCTTGGTCACTGTGTTTGCATGGTGATGGTTGCGTTCACATAGTAGAGTTGGAGTGGTAGTGTGGTGCTGGAATTTGCTCTATGCGATCGCATAAAGCTGGTCGCGATTGCATAGTTGTGAGAAGTGGTTCTTTGCGATCGCATAGGTTTTTCTGTGATCGCATAGGGATAGTTTGGTTGAGCAGCATTTTGTTCTTCGCGATCGGGTGCCTTCTTCCGCGATCGCATAGAGTAAAAGTCTGGGAAGACAATTTAAGTTCTAATTTCGGAGGTTCTTGGCCATAACTCATTTTGTCATTTGAGATCTCGGGTGAATGAGATTTTGGACCATATTTTCAGTGGGATTCTTGTGGTAAGTGTTCTTCAAGCATTTTTGGTTCAATTTCATGAATTGTCTTGATTTTCACCATGCAATTTGACGAATTAAGTAGAAAATTTGGGGAAAATGGGAGGAAGAATTTTGAAATTCTTTTGGTGATTTGAGTGGGCAATTTTGTTCCGATTTTGATGTTCTTGGTATGTACGGCCTCGTGGGAGGTTAAGGATTCTTGTGATGTAATTTTTATCGGATTTCGAGACGTAGGCCCGAGGGCCGCATTTGGCAAATTTCGGGAATTGTGCCTAGTTTTGATAGTCTTCGATTGGGGTTCATAGCCCTAACATATTTTGATGTTATTGATATGATTTTGGTCAGATTCGGAGCATTTGGGATCAAATTCGAGGGGCAAGTGCATCGCGGAGTAGCTTTTCGGCTGTTTTGAGGTAAGTAACGATTGTAACTCTAAAGTTGAGGTTATGACACCCCGATATTTGATATTGTTGTAGTAAATAAGGTGACGCGCATGCTAGGTGACGAGCGTGAGGCTGTGCACCGATAGGGATTGTGACTTGGTTCGTCCCGTAGCGACTATTAAGCCGCGTATTCGATTTCAAACCTTATGATATCCTGTATTGTAGAAGTTTATACTTGTTTATGGGCTTTGAGCAATGTTTGGGGCCTCGTACCGACCTGTTTAGACCCTCGGGGGTACTTTCCATGATTTGGGCCTTCTGCCGACCTGTTTAGACCCTCAGAGGTTCTTTTACACTATTATTACACTATCCTGATAGAACAATTGTGAACTCAATCATGTTTTCGACTTTTGTTATTTTTATTGTTATCACACTGCTTTGAAAACTATGAAAGTATTTTGGGCTGAGACCCGTGAGTTGAGATGAATTTCTTAAGTGCCTTGTGAGGGTGACCGAGTCAGGTCGAGCCCCGAGTATGTGAGGATGGCTATGGATCGGGCTGCACGCCGCAGCAATATATATGTTTTAGGCCGAGTGCCGACTACATGAGGGCAGTTATGAGTATATATGTGGTGAGGCTGAGAGTCGAGTATGTGAGTATGAGGGGAGTTATGGGTATATATGTAATGAGGCTGAGGGCGGAGTATGAGAGGATAATTATGGATTGGGCTGCACACCGCAGCAATATACATATTATATGTGGAATGGGCTGCACGCCGCAACAATATATACATTATATACGGATCGGGTTGCACGCCGCAATAATATATATATTGGATTGGGCTGCGCGCCGCAACAATATAATGCTTGGGCTGAAGGAGCCCCTCCAGGAGTCTGTACACCCCCAGTGACCGCAGTCGACTATTAAATGGATCGGGCTGCACGCCGCAGCAATATACATTATACATGGATCGGGCTGCATGCCGCAGCAATATACATTATATATGGATCGGGCTGCGCGTCGCAGGAATATATATATATATATATATATATATATGGATGGGAGCGGGTTGTACGCCACATCAGTTGTTATATGGTACCTGATGAGTGAGAGTGCTGACTGTGAGCGTTGACTTATGAGAGTAGAGTCACGAGTGACTGAGAGGCTTGCCCAAGAGGATTTATTGTGAGTGATATTGTGCCCGAGGGGCTTATATTAAATGAAACTATTGTTTTTCACTCTTCCCTACACTGAGC
Source organism: Nicotiana knightiana (assembly GCA_005239525.1). NCBI lineage: Eukaryota > Viridiplantae > Streptophyta > Magnoliopsida > Solanales > Solanaceae > Nicotiana > Nicotiana knightiana. The sequence continues at coordinate 62,917 of ML423192.1, read as the reverse complement.
CTCTGATGATAAATGTTGGATAAATGTTTTTATACATGATTTTTAAATGGAAACTGGAGTTTTATGAAATACTCGGAGATGTAAATTCCCGACTTGATTTACTTATTTCCACAGTCACTTATTATACGGATTTTCATTGTTTATAAATGCTCGTCACTACACCCATATTTTTAGAAACTTTGGTTACTTACTGAGTTGGCATACTCACGTTACTCCTTGCACCTTGTATGGAGATTCAGGTACCGGGGCAGCGCGATAGTTGAGCTACCCCATTTGGAGCATTATTCGGAGACTGTGAGGTAGCTTCTCGGCGTCTGCAACACTACTCTATCTCCTTCCTATTCTATCATTTGCACTTTACTTCCTAGACTTGTTGTAGTAGAGGATTTGTATTTGACTGTATCATCTCTTAGATGCTCATGACAGTTGACTTCAGGTTTTTGGAAGGTGTATAATTTGTTCATCTCATTCTGCTATTTTTAAATCTGCTAATTTTGGGAAATTATGAAATATATTGATAGTTTGAAATGGTTGGCCAGCCTAGTTCCACGATAGGTTCCATCACGGCTAGTTGTGATTTGGGTTCATGACAACATAGATTGGAATGGAGGGAGTATTATCTTTCTACATTCTTTTAAGCATATTATTACATATCTTGATGATTCTACGAGTGTGACATGTAATGAGACAACACAACATAAGAAAAGTAATTCGAAAGATTTTGAAGATGATATAATACCTAAGGAAATTATCAAAGAGGTAGAGTATTTTGAGAACAAACTAAAGTCCAATTTGGAAACAAAACAGAGGCATCTAACTTAGGGGATTTGGAAACATCCAAAGAAACTCGTATTAGCATTCATCTATCGCTGTCAGAGAAGGAAGAGTATCTCAGGTTTCTAAAGGATTATGTGGATATTTTTGCATTGTCCTACGATGACATGACAGGGTTTGGCACATCTATAGTAGCTCACAAGCTACCTACCAGCCCTACATGTCCGCCGCCGAAACAAAAGCTCATTAAATTCAAGCCAGATATGAGTCTGAAGATAATGGAATAGGTCACCAAGTAGATCAAAGCCAAGGTCCTTCGGGTGGTCAAATATCAAACTTGGTTAGCCAACATCGTAGAAGTTCCAAAGAAGGATGGGAAAATCGGGGTGTGCGTTGACAACTAGGATCTGAACAGAGCAAGCCCTAAGGATGATTTCCCATTGCCTAACATACTCATATTTATCATCAACTGCGCTAAACAATAACTCCAATACTTTGTGGATTGCTTCACAGGATATCACCATATTTTGATGGACGAAGAAGACGCCAAAAAGACAACCTTCATCACGCCATGGGGAATATATTGTTACAAAATGATGTCCTTTGGTTTGTAGAACACCGGGGATACCGGCATGAGGGCCATTACTACCCTTTTCCATGATATGATACACAAATAAATAGAAGTGTGTGTGGATGACGTCATTATCAAATCTAAGAGGAGTTTGGATCACATAGAAGACCTGAGGGAAGTTTTTCGACCTGCTTCGAAAGTACAACCTTAAGCTAAATCTTGAAAAATGTGATTTCTGAGTCCCTGTTGGGAAGTTGTTGAGTTTCATCATCAGTCCCCGCGGTATTGAACTAGACCCATAAAAAATTGAAGCTATTCAGGACTGGCCACCACCAAATAACAAGAAGGATGTGATGAGTTTTTCAGGACATCTCAATTATATCAGTAGTTTTATAGCACAGTCAACTGTGATATGTGAGTAGATCTTCAAAAATCCAAGGTAAGATTTTTGCGACGAGCTGGACCGAAGAATGTCATAAGGCTTTCAACAAAATCAAGGAGTACTTGTCTAAGCTTCCCGTGTTGGTCCCACCAGAGCCCGGAAGACCTTTACTGTTTTACCTATCTGTCTTGGATGGATCTTTTGGTTGCATCATGGTGCAACATGATGAGACCGCGAGAAAATAACATGCCATATACTATCAGAGTAAGAAGTTCACACCTTACGAGGCCTAATACTCCTTGCTAGAGCGCACGTGTTATCTTTGACATGGATAGCCCAAAAATTGAGACACTACTTTTGCGCATACAATATACATCTCATGTGAAGGATGGATCCACTTAAATACATATTTTAGAAACTCATGCCTATGGGTGGGTTAGCAAAGTGGCAGATATTGCTATGTGATTTCGACATCATCTATAAGACTCAAAAGTCAGTCAATGGGCAAGCATTGGACGATCACCTGGCAGAGAATCCCGTAGAAAGAGAATACGAACCATTGAAGACGTATTTTCCCGACAAGGAAGTGACGTTTGTAGGAGAAGATATTGTCAAAACATATGATAGTTGGAGGATGTTTTTTCGACGGAGCCGTAAACTTCAAGGGGGGTAGGCATCAGAGATGTTTTAGTATCAGATACTGGTCAACATTATCCAGTATCCGCAAAGCTCATGTTCCTATGCACCAATAATATGAAAGAATTGAGGGTTGCATCTCGGGACTTAGATTTTCCATCGACATAACTATTAAGCAGTTTCTGCTAATCGGAGATTCAAATCTATTAGTACACCAAGTACTTGGAAAATGAGGTACCATGAACACTAAAATATTTCAATAATTACATTGTGTACAAGATATGATCAAGAGGTTCACATAAATAGAATTCAAACACGTTTTCAGGATTCAGAATGAGTTTGCAGACGCATTGGCTACCTTATCTTCCATGATACAACATTCAGACAAGAATTTATTGATCATATTGCGATAGATATTCGTAAGAAGCTAGCTTATTGTGTTCATGTTTAAGAAGAGTTTCACGTAAATCCATGGTTTCATAATATCAAGGAGTATTTGGAGAAAGGATAATACCTAGAAAATTATACACACACTCAGAAGCACATACTTCGAAGATTGGCCAACCACTTCTTTGATAGCGGAGGAATTCTGTATAGAAGGACTCATAAGTCGGGATTTCTAAGATGTGTCAATGCCAAGGAGGCGTCTGGATTGCTCATAGAAATAGACGCCGGAACTTGCATACCTCACATGAACGGGTTCGTTCTAGCCAAAAAGATATTAAGGGCAGGGTATTTTTGGATGACTATGGAGAAAAATTGCATCAAATATGTCCAAAAGTTCCACCAATGCCAGGTACATGATAATATAATACGGGTGCCACCCAATGAACTCAATGCAACAAGTTCACCTTGGTCTTTCACTGCTTGGGGCTTGGATGTCATCAGACCAATTAAACCTGCTGCTTTCATTTTGGTGGCTATAGACTTCTTTATAAAATAGGTCGAAGCCACTTCTTGTAAAGCTGTGACTAAGAAGGTCGTAGCAGATTTCATTCGAGATCGTATTGTTTTTCGATTTGGAGAACCTGATTCAATCATTACCTACAATGCCACCAATCTCAAAAGTGATGTGGTTAAATCCATGCGTGAAACATTCAGGATCAAGCACCTAAATTCTACAGCATACACGCCGCAAATGAATGGAGTTGTGGAAGCCGACAACAAGAACATGAAGAAGATATTAAGGAAGATGTTGGAAAACTACAAGAAATGGCATGGGAAGCTACCATTTCCTTTGCTCGGGTACCCACCACAGTTTGCACATAAACTGAGGCTACGCCCTATCTACTTGTCTAATGTACTAAAGTTGTTATACCCTCCGAGGTGGAGATCGATTCCCTAAGAATCATATAGGAGGTCGAGCTCAGCGATGCAAAATGGATATAAAGCTGGTATGAGCAACTGGATGTCATTAAAGGTAAGAGGATGAATGTAGTATGTCACAGTCAACTCTACCAGAATAGAATGGCAAGGGCTTTCAACAAAAAGGTTAGATCGAGGAAATTCACACTGGGGCAACTGGTGTTGAAGAAGATCTTCCCGTACCGAGATGAAGCAAAAGGAAATTTCTAAACTGACTGGAAAGGCCCTTACATGGTTCTTCAAGTAGTGATAGGAGCAGCGATGCAAAGACCCGGCCGGTCGTTCTGTGAGATTAGCCCTGTTTTCGTAGCTTTTTCTTTATCGTATGTTTCTTAGCCTATGTATGTTGTGTTAGGTCCGTTGTTTCGGGTTCGGAGTGGTCTTGGTGAGAACAGAGACACTTAGTCTCTTAAATTAGCTTAATAGTTCAAAAATTCAAATGGGAGTTGACTTATTATTAAACGACCTCCGAATGTTGATTTTATGGCTCGGGTAGCCTTTTTAGGTGATTTGGGACTTAGGAGTGTGTTCAGAATAAAGTTTTGATGTCCGATGTAGAATTAGGTTTGAATTGGCGAAAGTTAGTTTTTGGCGATTTCTGGTCGGCAGTGGAAAAATAGGCTATCGGGGTCAGAATGGGATTCCGGAAGTTGGAACAGTTCATAATTTCATTTTGGATATGTGTGCAAATTTTCAGGTCAATCGGATGTGTTTTGGTTTGTTTCGGCATCATTGGCGAAATTTAGAAGTTTTAAAGTTCATAGGCTTGAATCTGATGTACTTTTGGTGTTTTTGCATTGTTTTTGGTGTTTCGAAGGCTCTACTAAGTTTGAATGAGGTTATGGGATGTGTTGGTATGTTTCGTGGGGCCCCGAGGGGCTAGGAATTGATTTCGGATGGTTAGCGGAGGTTTGAATTTAGGAAATTGCAGCAAAATAGTTGCTGGTGTTATTTTACTGGACTGGCCGCACCTGCGCATGGGGAGCCACAGGTGCGATGGACACATGTGCGGAGTTCCTTGCGCAAGTTCGAAAAGAGGCCAAGCTGGAGGAATCCGCAGGTGCGGAAAAGGACTCACAGGTGCAATGTTTGGACTATTAGTGGGATTTCGCAGGTGCGGGTTCGCATGTGCGAAGCATGGTCTGTAGGTGCGGATTAACTGGACAGAAAGTATAAATAGGTGCCTCCGCAACATTTTGGCATTTCTTTCATTTTGCATGCAAGATTGAGCTGGTTTTGGAGCAAATTGAAGGAGGAATTCGAAAGTCTTCAGTGGTGTTAAGTTTCCCGGATTATAATCTCGTTTCTATGCTATTTTGTGATGGATTAGGCTTGGAATTTGTGGTTAAATGGCATAAATTGGGGGATTAGGGGTTGAGAAATTGAGACTTGTAAATTAAGGAATTTCGGCATTGTTTGTGGCCGGATTGTGATGCATTTTATATGTGTAGACTCGGGGAGGGATAAGGATTCTTGTGACACATTTTTTATCGAAATCCAAGACGTGGGCCCGGGGCTCGGGTTTTGCCAAATTTTGAGAATTGTGTCTAAATTGATAGGTTTCGACTGGGTTTTGTTACTTTAGCGTATATTAATGATGTTAATCTGGTTTTGGTTAGATTCGGAGCAATCGGGAGCCGATTTGAGGGGCAAGAGCGTCGCAGATTAGTATTGTGGCCCGGTAGAAGTGATTAATGGCTTTAAATATTGTCCTGAGGATATGAAACCCGGACTTCATATTTCTCACTGTTTTTAGAATGGCGCACATGTCGGCTAACGAGTATGTGGCGCGCACTGATTTTTGGATTGGACTTGGTGCTCTCCGCGGCCACTATTGAGTTGCGTATTTTTACTCTAATTCATATGTTAAATTGTGTTATAAAAACTATTTCCATATTTGGGCTATAAGCCATGTTTGGGGCCTCGTGCCGACTTGTTTAGACCCCTTGGGGGCTTTTTACTGCTATTTTCCTCACTACTGATTTATGATTTACACTCAGTTATGTTATGTTTAACTGATTTTGAAACTCAACCTTATTTACATTGTTTTGAAATATAAAAAATGATGCTTTTGGGTCGAGTACCCCGTTTTACTGATACGCCCGGGGGGCTTTTGAGAGTTTATGACAGAGTGAGGCCGAGGGCCTGATTGTGAGGATATGATACGCCACGAGGTGGCTTGATATTAGCGCTTGGGTTGAAGGAGCCCCTCCGGAGTCTGTACACACTACCAGTGAGCGCAGGTACCTATTGAGTGTGTGTGCCGAGTGACGAGTGATTGGGAGGCATGAGTGACAGTGAGGTTTCCCGGGGGGCTTATACTGAGTGACTGTGAGGTATGCTGAGTGATGTTCTGCTCGAGGGGCGATTTATGATTCATGTTTTGCCCGAGGGGATATTTATGACTTATTTCATTTTACACTAAATTCTTTAGGTATCTTTATTTCTGAAATTGTTGGAAAACACATTTTCCAAAGGATTTTACTGAAGTTTGCTTTTAAGGCATGTTGATTTCATATATATATATATATATGTATGCATATACTGTTGGAAAGAAAGGTTGTGCATATTGTGAACTGATGATTTGATATTATGTGATTCTTACTGCTTAGACTTGATTTATTTTTATTACTACTAAGTTGGCATACTGTAACGACCCGGTAAATCGTTTTGAGAGTTAGCACCCTGATCCCCTAATAACTGCTTTCCCCATGTCTATTTCTGCTTTTGGGACTTGTTGGAACATTGAGTGGTAAAATTCGGAGAGTTTTTGGACACATAGTCCTTCTATGTGAGTTTAAGCATTAGAAAATTGGACCATAGTTGGAACTATGGGAAGACAGGTCCAGAGTGGGATTCCGTTGACTCCGTTAGATCCGTTGGGTGATTTTGGATTTAGGAGTGTGTCCGGTTTGTGCTTTCGAGGTCTGTAGTAGATTTAGGCTTGAATTGGCGAAAGTTAGAATTTTGGCGATTTCGGCCGATAGGTGGAATTTTGATATCGGGCTCGGACTGGAATTCCGAGAGTGGATGTAGGTCTTTTGTATCATTTGTGACCTGTGTGTAAAATTTGAGGTCACTCGGACTAGTTTTGATGTGTTTCGGCATCTGTTGTAGATTTTTGAAATTTCATAAGTTCTTAGGCTTGAATCCTTCTATAATTGGTGATTTTTGTGTTATGTGATGTGTTTTGGAGGCTCGACTAAGTTTGGATAAGTATTAGGACTGGTTGGTAAGTTTGGTTGAGGTCCCGGGGCCTCGGGGATGTTTCAGATTAACTTGGAAGAACAGCTGAACAATGGCTAGTTCTAGTGTCTCGCACCTGCGATGGACCTTCCGCAGGTGCGGCGAGGAGCTCGCAGGTGCGAACTTGCCAAATCACCCAGTCCTCGGAGGTGCGGCCCCAGGCCTTTTAGTGGGTTTTCTCACCTGCGATGGAATTTCCGCAGGTGCGGGACCGCAGGTGCGGAAATCGCTGGGGAGTTATATCAGATTCGAGGGCTTGAATTTCATTACTTCAAAAAAATCAATTGGAGCTCGGGTGTCGGCAATTTGGAGTGAGTTTTGAGAATAATCTTCATAGGTAACGATTCCTAACCCTATTCCATTTGTGTATGAATAATCTATGGCAATTTCTTCCATGCAATTAAGAGATTAAGGTGAAAAATCATGCAAATGGGAAAAAAAGTTTCCCTAATTAGAAAATTCTAGAATTTAATAGGATTTTGTTGTCGGTTTTCGATGATTCTTGTTTTGAGTGAGTTCTTGAGTGAATGTGTATTCTAAATTTGTAACTTTCACTCGTTTCCGAGATGTGGGCCTGGAGGACTTTTTGGGTGATTTTCCTAAATTCGCGTATTAGCCTCGAATTTATTAGCTATTTTGATTCTTTAAAGTGATATTTACATTATGCAATCGAATTGAATAGATTTGGGCCATTCAGAGTCGGATACTCGTGGCAAGAGCGTGGTTTCGAGTTGAGTAGCGCAGTCGAGGTAAGTGGCTTGCCTAACTCTGTGTTGGGGACTTTCCCTAGGCTGTTATAATACTGTTCATGTTGATTGGGCGCCGTGTGCGTGAGGTGACGACTACATACACGGGCCATTGTTGCATAAACTCCATTTTTCCTCCATGACTTAAATCATTTCACTCCTATTTCACTGATTCATATATCGACAATGTAGTTTAGATTAGGAAATGGAATGCCTACCTATTTTACTTTAATTTTTCCCTAGTTATTATTATATGTACCAAGTTTAGGTAGTTTATCCATATTTTGCTTGTGATTTTCCTGAACTGTTTTAAATAAAAATTGTATCCTGCATTTGTACTGCATTGCATATTTATATTGGGACAACAGACGAGATTCCGGGAGCTTTCCCCCTGTACTGCATAGCATATTTAAATTGGGACTACTGACGAGATTTCAGGAGCTTTCCCCCTGTACTGCATAGCATATTTAAATTGGGACTACGGACGAGATTCCGGGAGATTTCCCCTGTTGATACCCACTTTTTTATCAAATTATTTTTTAATTTGTATATACACCTCCAAAACCGCTCTCTATAAGAACTGGTATTTTTCCGAGATTTTTTCATATTTTTATTAAATCTTTTTCCAATTTATTCAGTATTTTTTATTCAATAATTATTCACAAATCGTATTATAAAGAATTTCAAAATATCTACATGTAAATATATATAATTTTTAATCATATTAGGATTTAATTATTTCACAAATTAGCCAATCTGGCATTGTTTGGCAATAATTAAAATAACTTTGCAACTATGGCTTAATTGTACATTTTCTACCACTTAAATCAATAATTATTTCATTTTATATTTTTTCGTACTCATTAATTACCTTAATTTCATTTATCTAGCATAAATTACATTTTATATGATTACTAGCTATTTTATTTAATTACTTATCTATTTCAGTGGGTATTGAACTAATAGCCATTTTTAATTTCGATTGTAGCCTAATTCTAACTCAACCCATCTGATTTTTTTAATAACCCAATCCCATACCGAGCCCAAATTAATTCCATACCCGTCCAAACCCCGGATCTATCTGAGCCGTTGATCAAGTTAGATCAACGGCCCAGATCCCACCTACCATAATTAAACCATAGAGACTACCCCCTCCGACCCCTCATTTTCCAAACCTCTTAATTCTCTCTCTATCTCTCTAGTTCTCTCTAGAACCTTCCCTTATCTCTCCACCTCCAATGGAGCCTGTTCGTCTTCCTTGGCTAGTTCCCTCGCCGACTGTGGTCCTTCACTATCTCTTTGTTATTGATTCACCCGACACCGGTCTAAGGCACCCTAAGGCCCTCAAGCGATCCTGGAGTGGTTCAGCTCCTACATGTGGTCTCTCATGCCATCTTCCAGCCTCCTCCGACCATTTGAGTAAGAGCCATCACTTTTCCGGCTAACGATGGCAACATGTTCTTGGTTTTCCTTGTTTTTCAACTCTCTGAAACCCTAACCCCTTGTATTTTTTGATTTTCTTTTAGATCTGGCTTAGATCTGTGTATATTATGGGCTCTTTATTATTTTCCTTAAAGGTTTTCCAATTTCTCTAAAATAACGCTTCATCTTCAACTAGGGTTTATTAACCCCTTTCAAAACGCTTTCTCTTCTGATTTTTTGTACTAACATATGATTCTTATTATATTTTAAATGTTTTATTAAGCATTCTCTCTTTACATGAGTTATTCTGTTAAAAATACCATTTTTAGGGTTTTGAGTTCGTCTTGGTTGCTGTGTTTAGTTGATCTGTATATTTCTCATAAACATTTTACGATTCAGTGATTCTCACTTATGTTTGCTTGATTAGGGTTTCTGAGTTCGACTATTCCTGACTATATCATCCTCTATACGAAACCCTAACTCGTATTTGGTACTGTTCTTCCTTATGGTCCTGATTCTAGTTTATTATCTGCTTATTCTCATGTTGTCATGATAAATCAGTGTTATCTTCTCTATTTTCCTTAGAACTATGATATTTTCCTTAAAGCTATGATTTTGTGTATTTTTCCTTAGAACTCCTTACTAATCTTGCATATTTGTGTGACACTCCCCTTATTTGATAACTGATTCCCTGTGATTACTAATTTTCAGAATTATTTTCTACCTTATGTTATGTATAAGTATGTTGTCAATTAATTATACACTTTCCTTAATTAATATATCATGTACCTAGCCTTAATCACATGCTCTATTCGTTACTACTCTTTGTACAATTAAAATCAGTCTTTCAAATAAGTTCTCTTTCCTTCTTTACTAATGTGGTATCCATTTGAACTATGACTCCTTAATTGTGGGGAGTACTGGTATTGATTGGATCCTAATTGTGTTTATTTCTATAATTATATACACTTCACTTGATTCTTTTCCTTTTGTTGCCACTATTTGTTACCGTTTGGGTATGATTCCTTAACTAAAGGGAGTCTGTATACTAAATTAACTCTAATTGATGGTTATTTCTATAATCACTACTGAACTATTATTTTTACCTTATTCCTCTTCCTTCTTTTCAAAACTATATATATACTCTATTCATACACACACAGACAGGAACGAATCTGTACAAAAATCTGTCTCACAATTCAAAAGACTTTGTGCTCTTCTTTCTTTGCTAATTACCACTACTCTAGGTTATCCGGCTGCAAGCCGAGGCTAGCTATTTTGCATTCTCCGACTTTCTTGTTTGTGTTATTACTTTCTTCACTTCACTTGTATTTCCTAATTTATATTTCAGTATTCAAACCAACATGTTTCCTTACTGTTGTGATTCAGCATGCTTCTAACTTGCTTACTTATTTTTCAGTATATATCTAGGATCCTAAAGTCCCCTTTGCATATTTAAATTAGGCTTTATCTATTTCTGTACACTTAGCACCTACTTCTTACATGCCTATGACTGGTACATTAGTTTAACCATGGCCTTAGGTGTTAATCTGACCTAGCACTATACCCCTAATCCTCTAGACCTTTAGAAGTTCCTGATTGCATGCATGTGTGCTTATTTGTCTGCTGTATGTGTGCCCTTACATGCCCTATAACCCATTACCCCTGTTTGTGATTGTTGGACCATCCTTGGTCCTTGATTGATGTTAAGTTTCCATTTCCTTCTTCAAAAAACTGTTTTCTCACTTACTCTTTCTCAAATTGTTCCTCAGCTAAATCCTTTTAAATAAAAAAACTCTCACACACTCTTAGGAGTCTAAGTTCAGCCCCCTCCGTGTGAGAACTACTTTGGGAACCCTTTGAGCACCCTTTGAACTCTGACACACAAGGCTGGCACTTCCACACTGCACATGTTTAAATCTGCCCGGGAGCCCTTGAGGTCCTTAGGGAACAATGACACACCCGGATTATGAAAAGTCTATGCAATACCATAAGGCAGTGAGGTTTGGTAGATCTGGGCCTAATCGAAGGCTCCCTATAGAAGTAACTTCTTATTTTCCTTTAAGTTGTGTAATTCATAATTCCCAAGCCTATAATAATCTGTAAGCAACTCAGGGGATGGATCGTGAAAGGGAGGGGTAGCTACGTATGCATTAGGTATTAAAGGGATAGAAATCATGCTATTAGACTTTATTTCGTACCTGTGCAATAGAGATAATGTTTAGGCCCATGTGTTAAAATTCATGCATTAAAAACCATGTTGTTTGATTTTATCTCCTATCTGTGCAATAGAGATCATGTTTAGGCTCATGTGTTAAAATTTATGCATTATAAATCATGTTTATTAGGTCTCATGCCTACTTTTTCATCATGTTCACGTTACTTAGAAAATCCTACTAATGAATGGTATCTTCTACTGTCATGTTCCAGACTGCCATGTACGCTTAGAAATATTGTCTTAGGCTAAACAAAATTAAAATAAATTATCATTTTAGCATCTTTTGAACTCATGATTAATACTGAGCATTTAGAAATCATGCTTAGGAATTCTGCATACGCATCATTCTGCATCTCTATCTGTGCATTAGATATCATGTCATAGGGCCCTAATCACTCAACTACATTTAGTCTAATTACTAAAGTATAAAGGTATAATAACCTCACTCAGTTTTTCTCTAAAAAAAATAGCTGGTAATGCTTCTGTGTTCTGAATAACCTAGAACAACATGTTTAAGTAATAGTTGCAACAGTTCCTTTAAATAATTCTGTTAATATACACTGCCCTCACCTAAGTAAGCCTTAGGTAACTAAACCTTTTTTAGAAATTAGAAATCTGTTTTTCTTGTGTGTTCTTATTAATACTAATAGGTCTTTCTTTTAAAAACAATAGGCAAACTGATTAAGAGCATGTTTTCCTTGAGTGACAAAATAAGTCTGCTTGTCTGTTTATCCTCTGAATTCACCTAGATACCATGTCTTAGGATCCTAATTAACAATGTTGCCCTTATATGTGTTTGAGTCGTGCTAATTATCTGCATTATCTGCGGAGGAAAAGTCTGAGCCTCCTATATACCCCTATGTGTTTCCCACTAACTACAGTCCTATATGTTCCTTGCTTGTCACCTTAGTATCTTACCCCTTTAAGCCCGAGGGTCTGCCTAGTACCTACCTTTTAGGATAGTTGTCCTAACCTTCTCCAAGACTGATAGGATGGGATGGGTAATAGAACGCAATAGAATTCGTGACCAACACACTCTTTAATCACCTTTACGGGGTGGGAAGGGTAGAATATGAATATGATGATCGGTGCGCTAATACCACGTGTAGCCCCTCTTCGAGAAGTGATTACCGGGTATTGCATTGATGTGATCCATATTATTATAAACCTATGAAATCTTTTATATGCTTAGCTCGTAATCTGTTATTTCAAAGTCTAATCTCCTTTACTATTTTCAAACATCTTCATTTTAAGACTTAAATCCCCTCTTATTTAAGCCTTTACTTGTTATTTGATATCTGTACAAATTCACGAAACCATTCGGCTGGGAACCACACGTGTGTGGATCCTGAGGGGTGCCTAACACCTTCCCCTTAGGATAATTTCAAGCCCTTACACAAGTCTCTGATTATAAACATAGTTATAATTGAACCCCTTAGGTGCCCTAACGCACTATTAAAATCATTAGGTGGTAACTCTTCAAAATAGGCAAACCCCTTTCCCAAAAGGAATGAGTTGTCGCAACCAATGTCATAAACCCGATCTCCACGAGGAAAAAGGGGGCGCGACAACATGGCGACTCTGTTGGGGATTATAGGGTTTTACCATTTCGAATTGTTTCATGAATTTATGCCTTTATTTTAAACACTTGCACCCTTTCCCATTCCCGTTGCATGTAATTAATTGTTTACTTCGAGTAATTATTTCCAAACATAACTGACATGTCTCTTTGTTTCCTTTTTGTAACTGCTTTAAATCATTATACCATTTTTTTATCGCTTTCTTTAACGTGCAAAATACGTGACAACTGTTTTAATACTTATTGCATAAATCATGCTCAACATTCATACTCCACTCATGCCAAACAAAATACAATAGAAACTCTTGATGAGTGGTTTCTCCCTTCCTATATTATCACCCCCTAAATTCGGAAAGGCTTATTAGCGGTAAAACAAGTCGATCAGCGGTGCAGTCGACAGTTTCGTGCCTTTCCCCCTTGAGTTGCCCGCTCAAGGGTACCAGTCTAAAACCCCATAGAAACCTTACTCTGTCAAACTATTGCATGAATCATGGTAAAACCTAGTCAAAGCTAAAGTGTCGTCCGCACGATAACTTTTTATAGAGCCTTCTCCAAAAGTCCACGGGGTTTCTCTAAGCACAAACGGACGCCCTCACATTCTGTGCATTTGGAGAACTAAATGCTTCCTGCTAATTATTGACGTTAAATAGTCGAGTCTGGTGGGGGTAAGGGCCTAACCTATTTGTTTTGCAGGAAAAAACTGAGGCACGAAGTCCCCAGATTCGGCATGGTCTCGAACATCCACCCAAAATTGCTCAGTTGGTGGGAGGATCTACACTATAGCGACAAAGCAATTGTCAGGAAACACTTGGGTAATCTACCATCTCTTCTGGAAGTCTAGCCTAACAAAATGATAGTAGAGGCTACTACCCTGTACTGGGATCGCGAAAGACTTGTGTTCCACTTTGGGAACATCGAAATGGCATCGTTGATAGAAGAGATAGGAGGGTTGGCTAACCTAGTATGGGAAACACCAGGGTTGATGATGCCTGAGAACTGCATAGGCAGAAGTTTCCTCAAAATGATGGGTTTGAAAAAGGATGCAGAATTGGTATGTCTGGAAGATTCATACATTCCTTTTGATTACTTGTACGAACAGTATGGATACGGCAAATCATATCGTACCTACCATGACGAGTTTTCTATCACCTCTCTGGGACACGTCGATGACCGAGTGTTCGTGTTTATGGTCTGGTTTTTGGGATTGATCGTGTTCCCGATGAAGAAAGAAAGGATCCATACCAGGCTAGCCATGGTAACTAAGACCATAATGGAAGGGTTAAATGGGCAATATTTTAGCATTGTGCCCATGATCGTTGCAGATATGTACCAGGCTTTAGAAAATGTCAACAAGGTGCAAAGCATTTCGAAGGTTGCAATCTGCTACTCCAACTCTGGCTTGTAGATCATCTCTAAAATGGGGAATATCGACAGGAAATCAACCACCGAATGTGGGATGACCACATCGCTTTCCATCACCCAAAGTGAATGAACTATATCCCTGACATGTTCGCTCAACCTGAGGATGCCGAACGATTGGTCGAGCTCTTTGATAACCTGACTAAAGAACAGGTTCAATCGATGTTCGAATTGTTTCCAACGGATGAGTTCATCATTCGATCCCGAGACGCATCATTTCTGGTACTGATTGGTCTAAGAGGGACATACTCTTACGCCACTTTTTGAGTTATGAGGCCGAAGGGAAGGAAACAATAATCCCTAGGGTCGAGAAGCTGAGCCATCTCTGAGCCGAATTTCAAAATAATGACAGTCCTCACAAGTGCCAAGATTAGCACCTATGGCACTGCAAGGTTATGCTTGAGAAAGACACCATCGAGCCAGACATGTATCATGCCGGTTATACCCCTTTCTATCTAGGTTGGTTAGAAGAAGATCTGGGTGGTCAGAGCAAGCCAGGGTACGTTCGAGGTCACAGGGTTGTAGATGAAAGGGCTGAAGCACAAGTCAAGTTCAACCAATTGCGTAAAGGGATCCGGGAAAATGAGGATGATCACCACAAGATACATGAGTCTAACAAAAGACTGATCGAGGAATGGAAGGACATGGCTATTAGCGCCAACAAGAGTTGATGCGTGGCTAGAATTCATGAC
>ML423192.1:0-43300 GCA_005239525.1 Nicotiana knightiana | reverse complement strand
CCCCCCCCCCCAAACGTTCGCGACAATCCTTTGCCAAACCATAAGGGTAGAGGTATCCATATGATTAAAATAGCAGATGATTTGGATCCCGAGGGGTCAATCGGGTTGATCGCCGAAGGCGATGACCCAAAGTAATCCGCAGTCACTCTCAAACCGATCATAGTACAAATTCAGCCATCTGAGGCCGTTGAGGTTAATATGTCTATACCATTTGATTTTAAGCAGCGCCACCGGCAAAGTCACCAGTGCCAATGGAATTTGAGTTTGTATCTTTAGCAAATACACCAGCTTCGTTCGAGGTCGCAATCTCCCCCCCCCCCCAAACACACGTTCTGTTTGAAATAAATACGGCTGCACCAATTTCGGTGGCAATGTCAACCATGACACCCTTCTATTCAATCACTATTCCTTGGGACTACACAGCCAAGGCAAGAAGGAAAGGCAAGGTCAGGTATGAGGAAGCTGTCGCAACACAGGGTATAACGAGAACTGGTAGGGTCTACACCCCTAAGCATCTGGTCGAGTAAAGCAAGCAGGCAACCAACCGGCCTCCGCTTATGGAAATGGGTCCCGATGACCTTTGGAGAAAGATACCGGCTAAAGAGTATTCAGTCATCGACCAGTTGAATAAGACACCGGCACAAATATCCATCCTCTCTCTGCTGCAGAATTCTGAAGCACACATAAATGCTTTGTTGAAAGTGTTAAGTAAAGCATATGTGCAAAATAACATCACTAGTAGGGAAATGGCCAATATGGTAGGCCAGGTACTGGAGATTCATAAAATCACTTTTCATGAGGATTGGCTACCACCTGAAGGATTGGGGCACAACAAAGTGCTGCACATCACCGTGCAGTGCGAGGATCATTTCATCACAAGAATCTTGATCGATGGAGGTTTCGCTCTTAACATCTGTCTTTTGATAACACTCAAGAAATTTGGAAAAGGGCTACATGAGATAAAGGATGGGGCGATCAATGTGAAAGCTTTCGACGGTTCTCAGAGGCCCACCATGGGGGAGATCAGCCTATGTCTATAGATGGGACCGACTTGGTTCGAAGTGGATTTCCAGGTGATAGACATTCCGGCATCCTACAACCTGTTGTTGGGATGACTCTGGATTCATGTTGCTGGGGAGGTAGCATCAACATTAAATCAGGCGGTAAAATTCGATTGGAACCACCAAGAGGTGATTATTCATGGTGACGGTAGAAATCCCATTTATAACCGTTAAAATATTCCGATGATTGACGGGAAAAGGAAGATAGGCGGAGGAACTTACCACCATATTGAACGGGTCAATACCATCGACAAGGATAAATTGTGGGTAACAAGATCAAGAGCATCTTGAACTGGAGAGGATATGAGCTAGGCAAAGGGCTCGGTAAAAACCTCCAAGGGATCACAAATCCATAAAGCTCAAGGAACATGGAACCACTTTCGGTCTGGGTATGAGTACACCTGGCAGGAATTCAACGACTGGTCGCCACCTTGGCGCAGTCCCTATTACCCTTTGGAGCAGCCGATACCTCATCTTGAGAAGACTTTCAAGAAAGCTGACACTATCTACGGTTCAGATGAAGAAGAAGCACTTGCAACAATGAGGAGCTTGTTTCTAGAGAATGATGATATGGATTGTTGTGTTGTCCTCGAGGGGGAGGGGAGGAAGGCCCTTCCATACAGACTATAATCAAGAGGGCATATCTCAAGAACTGGTCTATCAAGACAACCAAAGACCGATGAGCCTCGGGGTAGCAAGGCTAATACAAGCATTATTTACTAAATGATTTCCTTTTCCTACATTTTTCCAATTTCTACAATAAGGATCTTCAATGTTCAAAATAGTTATTCAATCTATCAAAGCATTTCCTAAATCTTACGAATCTGATATTTATTGTTATTATTTTCTCCCATTACTTTACTTATATAGCATTACTATTACTTGTCTTGATGAACCGATGACTGTGACATACAATGAGACAACGCGGCAAACAGACATTGATTCAGAAGAGGACGACATACCCGACGAGATTGCCAAAGAAGTTGAGAACTTTGAGAATAGACCTAAGTCCAACCTGGATGAGACCGAAGTTATCAACCTGGGAGATTCAGAAGACATCAAGGAGACTCGTATCAGCATTCATTTGTCACCATCAGAAAAGAAAAAATACCCAGAGTTTCTAAAAGAGTATGGGGACGTATTTGCATGGTCGTATGATGACATCACTGGTCTAAGTACGTCTATTATGGCTCACAAATTGCCAACCAATCTAATGTGTCCACCAGTGAAACAAAAGCTCCGAAAGTTCAAACCCGACATGAGTTTGAAAATCAAATAAGAAGTTACAAAGCAGATCAACGCCAATGTTCTCCAGGTAGTGGAGTATCCGACATGGTTAGCCAACATTGTACCTGTGCCAAAGAAGGACAGGTAGGTCAGAGTCTGCGTCGACTACCAGGATCTCATCCGGGCCAATCCGAAAGACGACTTCCCCTTGCCAAATATACACATTCTGATGACAACTGCGCCAAGCATCAATTGCAGTCCTTTGTGGATTGCTTCGCTGGTTATCACCAGATTTGGATAGATGAGGAAGATGCTGAGAAGACGACATTCATTATGCCATGGGGAGTGTATTGTCACAAGATGATTCCATTCGATCTAAAGAATGTAGGGGCCACCTACATGAGGGCCATGACCATCATATTCCATGACATGATTCACAAAGAGATCAGGGTGTACATAGATCATGTCATTATCAAATCAAAGAAAGTTGCTAATCACATGGAGAATTTTGGGAAGTTCTTCAAAAGGTTGCGAAATACAATCTGAAACTAAACCCCGCAAAGTGTGCATTTGGGGTTCCTGCTAGGAAGTTGCTGGGATTTATTGTAAGCCGTCGGGGAATATAATTGGATCCGTCCAAGGTGAAAGCCATTCAAGATTAACCGCCACCAAGGAACAAGAAAGATGTGATGAGTTTCTTGGGGAGGCTTAATTACATCAGCCGGTTTATAGCACCGTCTACATTCATCTGCGAGCCATTGACTACTTTNTTCCAATGCCCACAGGTTCATTTTGGTCGCCATTGACTACTTCACTAAATGGGTCGAAGCAGCCTCCTACAAAGCAGTTACCAAGAAAGTTATGGTCGACTTTGTCCGCGACCGCATTGTTTGTCGGTTCGGGGTTCCAGAGTCAATCATCACCGACAATGGTTCTAATCTCAACAGTAACTTGATGAAAGCTATGTGTGAAACTTTCAAGATCAAACACAAGAATTCCACAGCATACATACCTCAGATGAATGAAGCCGTAGAGGCCGCTAACAAAAACATCAAGAAGATCCTAAGAAAGATGATAGAAAGGCACAAGCAATGGCAGGAAAAGTTATCATTTGCCTTATTGGGATATCGCACCACATTTCGCACCTCAATAAGGGCAACTCCCTATATGCTAGTTTATGGTACTGAGGCTGTTATTCCTGCTGAAGTTGAGATCCCGTCTCTAAGAATTATACAGGAAGCTGAGCTCAGCGATGCAGAGTAGGTAAGAAGACGTTATGAGAAACTAGCCCTCATAGACGGGAAGAGAATGAATGCAGTATAGCATGGTCAACTATATCAGAACAGAATGGCCAGAGCCTTCAACAAGAAAGTCAAGCCGAGACGATTCACACCAAGGCAGCTGGTGTTAAAGAAAATATTTTCGCATCAAGATGAAGCCAGGGGGAAGTTCTCTCCTAACTGGCAAGGTTCGTACATGGTTTATAGAGTGCTGACAGTTGGAGCACTTATACTCGCAGAATTAGACGGAGAAGTCTGGCCCAAGCCAATCAATTCATATGTAGTCAAGCACTACTATATGTAATCTTTATGCTTCCTCAATGATGTAATTTGAACTACGCCTGACCTGATTCCCGTTTAAGAGGGGATACGTAGGCAGCCCTATGGGTTCGGTCACAATTAAATAAAAATCTATTTTTCCCCGCAGTTGGAAACTGGGGAAGAATTTTGAGGAGCAAGTTAAGCCAGTCATGGCGCGAGCAGCAGTCAGAGGCATTCACCCAGCAAACTGGGGCAGAAGTATTAGGAGGACCCTCAAAATTCCGTAGCGGAAGAAGTCGCAATGTCTCGAACCGCGTCACGTCGTCGGTTCTTCTAAAAACTATTTTAGATTATATATTGCACTCCTACAAAATCATGCATATTTTTTTTTCTGAAACAGATTGTTTAGCAAATGCTACCCCAATGAAACAGACAGTATCATCATGATCAAGCAATTGAGCCGAGCAGAGCCAGCGGTAATGCGAACTAACCTTCCCCCGTTACAAAACTCGCGATTTTTCTTTGGATGCAGGCACAAATTGCAAAATCCCCAAAATGTATTATCCGCTCAAAGGACAGACATTATTCCTCAAACTCATCGCACACGCCAAAATTTGTTATCAGCACAAACGATGCTTCATTATCAAAATGCTCTACCGCAATTTAACACCAGCTAAGAATTTCTATTGTCGTTTATTTAACTTTTGCATAAGGCTATCTTTCTGCCTTCTGATACTTAACCATGTCTCCATCGGCATCCACATCTTGCATAAAGCTACCTTTCTGCCTTTCGAGACTAAACGCTATCTCCATCTGCATATGCATCTTGTAAAAGGCTACCTTTCTGCCTTTTGAGACTAAAAAATGTCTCCATCTGCATCCGCATCTTGCATAAGGCTACCTTTCTGCCTTCTGAGACTAAACGATGTCTCCATCTGCATCCGCTACCTTTTTTCCTTCCGAAACTAAACGTTGTCTCCCATTTACTTTTCAAAAGCAACCCCTGTCGTTATCATTCGCTTACTTTCGGGCTAAGCTTTGCCCTTTTAAATTCGCAATACTAAGCTCTGTCTTGTCAGCATCATGCTATTGCATCTTCATGGGCTGAAATATCGTCAACCTATCCAAAGGAATCATCGTTAGAGGCACCATCTTCATAGCCCGAGAACACCATGTCATGGCCTGAGGACCTCTTTTTATTATTTTGCATATCATTATTCAAGGGCTTCATGGTTCGGAGGCACCATCCTCATGGCCCGATAACATCATTTCATGGCCTGCGAATCCTGCATCAAGCAATTCATGGCCCAGGACATCATGGTCTAAAGACGTCATCCTTAATCGTCCAAAGACATCATTTATCGTCCAACGAGAATTTGCATCATGTTGAAATTACGCACAATATACGCTTTTATTGTTTCTTTGCGGGTAGTCCGACAAGCGACAACCATCTTGGTGGGAGCAGTTTCGCTCCAGGTCTCCTAATCATCTCGTAAGTCGTTTGCCCACCTAACCCTATACTTGGCGTCTGTTATTGTAAAATTTCATCGGCATAATTCACCGATGACCCCATAACTACATACGGCCTGATTCTTGTAAGACCAGGGATATGTAGGTAGTTCAGGAACCAGGATGCGGCCTGAACCTTTCATGCAATTTGCACTCGGTCAAAATTGGCCATCATATCTTTACCCGACAACTCTTCCATCCTTCCCGGGTAAAGAGGGGCAGTTGTTGATACCCAATTTTTTATCAAATTATTGTTTAATTTGTATTTACACCTCCAAAACCACTCTTTATATTAATTGGTATTTTTTCGATATTTTTATTAAATCTTTTTCCAATTTATTCAGTATTTTTTATTCAATAATTATTCATAAATTATATTATAAAGAATTTGCAAATACCTCCCAGTCAATATATACCATTTTTAATCCTATTACGATTTAATTATTTCACAAATTGGCCAATATGGCATTGTTTGACCATAATTACAATAACTTTGCAACTATGGCCTAATTGTACATTTTCTACCACTTAAATCAATAATTATTTCATTTTATATTTTTTAGTACTCATTTATTACCTTAATTTCACTTATCTAGCATCAATTTCATTTTATATGATTACTAGCTATTTTATTTAATTACTTATCTATTTTAGTGGGTATTTAAGTAATAGCCATTTTTAATTTCGATTCTAGCCTAATTCTAACCCAACCCATCAGATTTTTTTAATAACCCAATCCCACACTCAGCCCAAATCAATTCCATACCCGACCCAACCCCGGATCTATCTTAGCCGTTGATCAAATTAGATCAACGGGCCAGATCCCACCTACAATAATTAAACTCTAGAGACTACCCCCTCCGACCCCTCATTTTCCAAACCTCTCAATTCTCTCTCTATCTCTCTAGTTCTCTCTAGAACCTTCCCTTATCTCTCCACCTCCAATGGAGTCTATTCGTCTTCTCCGGCTAGTTCTCTCGCCGGAAACTGTGGTCTTTCACTGTCTCTTGGTTATTGCTTCACCCTACACCGGTCTAAGGCACCCTAAGGCCCTCAGGCGAGCCTGAAGTGGTTCCAGCTCCTACATGTGGTCTCTCATGCCATCTTTCGGCCTCCTTCGACCATTTGAGTAAGTGCCATGGCTTTTCCGGCTAAAGATGGCAACATCTTCAAGGTTTTCCTTGTTTTTCAACTCTCTGAAACCCTAACCCCTTGTATTTTCCGATTTTCTTTTAGGTCTGACTTAGATTTGTGTATATTATGGGCTCTTTAATATTTTTCTTAAAGGTTTTCCGATTTCTCTAAAATAACGCTTCATCTTCAACTAGGGTTTCTTAACCCCTTTCAAAACGCTTTCTCTTCTGATTTTTGGATCTAACCTATGATTCTCAGTATATTTTAAATGTTTGATTAAGCATTCTCTCTTTACTTGAGTTATTCTGTTAAAAAATCCCATTTTTAGGGTTCTGAGTTCGTCTTGGTTGCTGTGTTTAATTGATATGTGTGTTTCTCATAAACATCTTACGATTCTGTGATTCTCACTTATGTTTTCTTGATTAGGGTTTTTGTGTTCAGCTATTCCTGACTATATCATCCTCTATACGAAACCCTAACTCATACTTGGTACTGTTCTTCCTTATGGTCCTGATTCTAGCTTATTACCTGCTTATTGTCATGGTGTCATGATAAATCAGTGTTATCTTCTCTATTTTCCTTAGAACTATGATATTTACCTTAAAGCTATGATTCTGTGTATTTTTCCTTAGAACTCCTTACTAATCTTGCATATTTGTGTGACACTCGCCTTATTTGATAACTGATTCCCTCTGATTACTAATTTTCAGAATTATTTTCTACCTTTTGTTATGTATAAGTATGTTGTCAATTAATTATACACATTCTTTAATTCATATATCCTGTACCTAGCCTTAATCACATGCCCTATTCATTACTACTCTTTGTACGATTAAAATCAGTTTTTCAAATTAGTTCTATTTCCTTCTTTACTACTGTGGTATCCGTTTGAACTATGACTCCTTAATTATGAGGAGTACTTGTATTGATTGGATATAATTGTGTTTATTTCTATAATTATATACAATTTACTTGATTCCTTTCCTTTTGTAGCCATTACTTGTTACCATTTGGGTACGATTCCTTAACTAAAGGAAGTCTATGTACTAAATTAACTCTAATTGATGATTATTTCTATAATCACTACTAAACAATTATTTTTTTACCTTATTCCTCTGCCTCCTTTTCAATTCTAGCTATTGTGCACACACAAACAAGAACGAATCTGTTCAAAAATCGCTCTCACAATTCAAAGACTTTCTGCTCTTCATTCTGTGTTAATTACCACTTCTCTAGGTTAGCCGGCTGCAAGCCAAGGCTAGCTATTGTGCATTCTCCTACTTTCTTGTTTGTGTTATTACTTTCTCCACTTCACTGGTATGTCCTGATTTATATTTCAGTCTTCAAACCAAGATATTTCCTTATTGTTGTGATTCAGCATGCTTCTAACTTGCTTACTTATTTTTCAGTATATATGTAGGATCCTAAAGTCCCCTCTGCATGTTTAAATTAGGCTTTATCTGCTTCTGTACAATTAGCACCTTCTTCTTACATGCCTATGACTGGTACATTAGTTTAACCATGGCCTTAGGTGTTAATCTGACCTAGCCCTATACCCCTAAACCTCTAGACCCTTAGAAGTTCGTGATTGCATGTCTGTGTGCTTATTTGCCTGCTGTATATGTGCCTTTACATGCTATGTAACCCCATTACTGTTGTTTGTGATTGTTGGACCATCCTTGGTCCTTGTGTGATTTTAAGTTTCCATTTCCTTCTTCAAAAAACTGTTTTCTCACTTACTCTTTCTCAATCTGTTCCTTACTTAAATCATTTAAACAAAAGCACTCTCACACACTCTTAGGAGTCTATGTTCAGCCCCCTTCGTGTGAGCGCTGCTTTGGGAACCCTTTTAGTACCCTCAGAACTCTGACACACAAGGCTGGCACTTCCAAACTGCACATGTTTAAATCTTTTGGCTATGTCTGGGTGTGAGCACTGCTCAGGAGCCCTTGAGGTCCTTAGGGATCTATGACACACCCAGATTATGAAAAGGCTATGCAATACCACAAGGCAGTGAGGTTTGGAAGATCTGGGCCTAATTGAAGGCTCCCTATAGAAGTAACTTCTTATTTTCCAATTCATAATTCCCTGGCCTGTAATAATCTGTAAACAACTAAGGGGGTGGATCGTGAAAGGGAGGGGTAGCTACGTATGCATTAGGTATTAAAGGGATAGAAATCATGCTATTAGACTTTATTTCGTACCTGTGCAATAGAGATAATGTTTAGGCCCATGTGTTAAAATTCATGCATTAAAAACCATGGTGTTTGATTTTATCTCCTATCTGTGCAATAGAGATCATGTTTAGGCTAATATGTTAAAATTCATGCATTATAAATCATGTTTATTAGGTCTCATCCCTACTTTTTCATCATGTTCACGTTACTTAGAAAATCCTACTAATGAATGGTATCTTCTACTGTCATGTTCCACACTGCCATGTACGCTTAGAAATCTTGTCTTAGGCTAAACAAAATTAAAATAAATTATCATTTTAGCATCTTTTGAACTCATGATTAATACTGAGCATTTAGAAATCATGCTTAGGAATTCTGCATACGCATCATTCTGCATCTCTATCTGTGCATTAGATATCATGTCATAGGGCCCTAATCACTCAACTACATTTAGTCTAATTACTAAGGTATAAAGGTATAATAACCTCACTCAGTTTTTCTCTAAAAAAAATAGCTGGTAATGCTTCTGTGTTCTGAATAACCTAGAACAACATGTTTAAGTAATAGTTGCAACAGTTCCTTTAAATAATTCTGTTAATATACACTGCCCTCACCTAAGTAAGCCTTAGGTAACTAACCCTTTTTTAGAAATTAGAAATCTGTTTTTCTTGTGTGTTCTTATTAATACTAATAGGTCTTTCTTTTAAAAACAATAGGCAAACTGATTAAGTGCATGTTTTCCTTGAGTGACAAAATAAGTCCGCTTGTCTGTTTATCCTCTGAATTCACCTAGATACCATGTCTTAGGATCCTAATTAACAATGTTGCCCTTATATGTGTTTGAGTCGTGCTAATTATCTGCATTATCTGCGGAGGAAAAGTCTGAGCCTCCTATATACCCCTATGTGTTTCCCACTAACTACAGTCCTATATGTTCCTTGCTTGTCACCTTAGTATCTTACCCCTTTAAGCCTGAGGGTCTGCCTAGTACCTATCTTTTAGGATAGTAGTCCTAACCTCCTCCAGGACTGATAGGATGAGACGGGTAATAGCACGCAATAGAATTCGTGACCAACACGCGCTTTAATAACCTTTACGGGGTGGGAAGGGTTAAATATGGATATGATGACCGGTGCGCTAATACTACGTGTAGCCCCTCTTCGAGGAGTGATTACTGGATATTGTATTGATGTGATCCATATTATTATAAACCTAGGACATATTTTATATGCTTAGCTCATAATCCTTTTTTTCACAGTCTAATCTCCTTTACTATTTTCAAACATCTGCATGTTTAAGACTTAAATCCCCTCTTATATGAGCCTTTACTTGTTATTTGTTATCTGTACAAGTTCACGAAACCATTTGGCCGAGAAACACACGTGTGGATCCTGAGGGGTGCCTAACACCTTCCCCTTATGATAATTTCAAGCCTTTACCCAATTCTCTGGTTAGCAACATAGTTATAATTGAACCCCTTAGGTCCCCTAACACACTGTTAAAATCGTTAGGTCGCGAATCTTCAAAATAGGCAAACCCATTTCCCAAAAGGAATGGGTTGTCCCAACCAATGTCATTAACCCGATCTCCGCGAGGAAAAAGGGGCGCGACACCCCCTGTACTGCATTGCATATTTAAATTGGGACTACGGACGAGATTCCAAGAGCTTTCCCCCTGTACTGCATTGCATACTTATTACTGTGATGTACGATGTGCTGAGCCGAGGGCTCCCTGTTATTATTTCCTCCTTGCTCATTGTTTATACTGAATTTCCTTACCTTGTTATACCTCCCTGTTCACATTATTTTTATATTGTTTTACTATAAAAATCCAGTAGAGCCGTAACCTGACATCGTCAATACTCGACTGGGATTAGGCTTGGCACTTACCGGGTACCAATTTATGGTGTACTCATTCCCTGTCCTGCACTTGTTTTTTGTGTGCAGATCCAGGTACCAGCGCTCAGTTTCGTGGCTAGGGGTCCGAGCAGTAGCTATAGGAGATCGAAAGGTAATTCTGCCATGTCCGCAGAGTCCTTCGAGTCACCTTCCACTCCAGATTTAGATAGATTTCCTTTTCATGTAAATTCCCTCTCATTGTATAGAGCTATTTTGAGACATAGAATGTGACTAAAGTAATGTTTCGGGTTTTTGGAAAATTTGTATTTTGTATGCCCCAAGTGACGAGGTTTTTCATTGTAGACTCACTTATTTCGTCTTTATTTCCATTTCTTTTATTTAATATGTGTTATTCCGAGATTAGGCTTACCTAGTAGTAGGGACTAGGTGCTGTCACGATGCCTTCGGAGGGGAAATCGGGTCGTGACACGTACTCACATTACTCCCTGCACCATTGTGTGCAGATACAGGTGCTGATACCGAGCGTTAGCCATGTATTCCGTGCGGAGCCGGAGTTCGAGACGTAGAGGTAGTTGTTCAGCGTCCGCAACATCTCTGTTTTCCCTTTTTATGTTGTACCTAGTTATTAGTCCCCAGGTTTTGTATTATAATAGTAGACTTTTTAGTATATTCCTTAGATGCTCATGACATGTTGACTCCGGATTTTGGGGATGGTTTAGACTGTTTAATTATTTATTTTGGCCTAATGGATTCAATAATTCTATATACGTTTTTGAAATATTGTAAAATGGTTGGGATTTTGGAAAGAAACTATAAATATGTGATTGTTGGCTAGCCTACTTCCACGATAGGCGCCATCACGACTAGTTTAGATTTGGGGTCGTGACACGCTTATACTTGCAGAAATGGACGGAGAAATATGGGAAAAATTTAATTCGGATTCCATCAAGATATATTATGCTTAAGATTGTATTTGCATTTTCTTTTGATGTAACATGAACTACGCTTGACTTGATTCCCGTTTGAGAGACGATACGACAGCCCTATCGGTTCGGTCACATCATGATAAAATTTTCATTCCCCTCTACGGTCAGGAACAGGGGCAAGTTTCAAGTTTTCGTCAATCTCATTATGTCAAGGATCACCAAGAATTTAATTTTCGGGAGTATGCATTTAAAATATGGCAGAATTTTGAGGAGGGTCCTCAAAATTCCGAGTTGAGAAGGTTGAAATGTCTCAAAAATGTGTCACAGTCTCCGATTCGACATAATTATTTGTTTTATGAATCATCACATATTCTGAACAAATGCATTTCTCACAAATGATTTATCACAAATGCGTATTTTCAAATTTTAATTTCTGTAGTAGTCAGATGTTACCCGAGGTGACTCAAACAAGGCGTCAAGGTGAGGAGCAATGGTGAAATGAGGAATCAAAATCACGGACTAATCTTTCCCCTAAAACTCATGAATTTTCTTTGGATGCAGGCATAACGGACATAGCAAGCACGTCCACGAATATATAACAAGATTGCTATCTTTACACCGACAGAAACCACCAGGCACAAGAGCTTCAAAGCGAGAATCACTTTCTCTCTCATATTTAATCTTCATTTTCCTCTACATAAGGCTGAGCTCTTCACTCATATGGCTAGACACTGCCCTTGCTATATTGTATAGGGGTAAAAACATCCCTCATCATTGCATAAGTATAAACATTGCATTTCTCTGCACAGGGCTCAGTACACATGAGGCAAAGCGCTGCCTCCATTATCGCATAAGGCTAAACACTGCCTATCTCTACATGGGGCTAAACGTTTCCCTCGTTCTTTGCGTGAGGCTAAGCGCTGCCTCCACTATTGCATAAGACTAAATGTTTCCTTTGTTTGCATGAGACTAAATGTTGTCTCCAATACATTACATGAGGCTAAGTACTGCCTCCATTATTGCATAAGGCTAAACAAATCTGTTGTTTGATTGGGGATTGTAAACAATTTTCCCTAAATTCGAATCCAACTAGGGTTTCAAACTTCTTACTCCCTCTGTTATTTTAAGTATGCATGGATATATTTTTCCTTTTTGTGTTGATTGATTTTATTTCCTTATTTGTTCTTCCAAGTTTTCTACTATATAAACCCCTTTCCCCGTTCCCCTTTTAAGACTTAACAACTATTACTTAACAACTGTTACCACTACGTTCTCTCAACTCTCATTCTTCTATACTTTCTGCACTCTTGGCTCCTGGCCTGCTGAAAGCCCATTCCACCGAAATCCTCTCTATCGACCTCCCTAGTGTGAGCACTACTCGGGGCTCATTTGAAGCTCATGTGAACTCTTACGCATTAGGATTTGGGTCTTTCGGTTGTTCTCTTCGTTGCTAATATTCAAGCTGGTACTGGTTAGTCTTCTGTTAAATTTTTTTTGTTAAGTCTGCAAACCGGTGAGTATATAGACTATTGCAATCTATCTTCTTGACTTGTGTTCTGGATATCCATGTTGTTTGAATTCTGTGAACCAATATGACTTCAATATTGTGTTATTTTTATTATCAATTTTACTTGCTCTGAAGCTATTCTACAGTTCTGAATCTCCTAGTGTCACAACCTACCTGGACTTCAAACTTCAATGGATGCTCAGTATGTTTAGCTTGAGTGATTATGTATTTCTTTAAGTCTGCTCAACTGTACTGATTACTTATTGTTTATTGTGAGTTTTCTCATGCCCTGTCTTGGATTCTCGCACTGAAATTCTTAGGGAATCATCTTCTACCTAGAATTTTCTATAATTAACTTCTCCCGATAATTATTTTATATGGATCTACCTTTACCTGCTTATATGAACCTTATTGTTGTCGCAATGTTTTAACCAAACCTGCTGCATTGTTGTTGAGAACTGGGAGTTGACTTATTGGCAAACAATCTCGGAATGCGGATTTTATCGCTCGGATAGCTTTGTTAGGTGATTTGGAAC
Organism: Nicotiana knightiana; assembly: GCA_005239525.1. Taxonomy (NCBI): domain Eukaryota; kingdom Viridiplantae; phylum Streptophyta; class Magnoliopsida; order Solanales; family Solanaceae; genus Nicotiana; species Nicotiana knightiana. The sequence goes on along the minus strand of ML423192.1, from coordinate 29,823 downwards.
TTAGGAGTGTGTTCAGAAAGAAGTTTTGATGTCTGGTGTAGAATTAGGCTTGAATTGGCGAAAGTTAGCTTTTGGCGATTTCTGGTCGGCATGGGAAATTGGATATGTGTGCAATTTTTCGGGTCAATCAGATGTGTTTTGGTTAGTTTAGGCATCATTGGCAAAATTTAGAAGTTTCAAAGTTCACATGATTGAATTAGATGTAATTTTGGTGTTTTCTTGGTGTTTTTGGTGTTTCGAAGGCTCGAATAAGTTTGAATGATGTTATGGGATGTGTTGGTATGTTTGGTTGGGGCCCCGAGGGGCTCCGGATTGATTTCGGATGGTTAACGGAGGGTTGGACTTAGGAAATTGCAGCAAAATTACTGCTGGTGTGTTTTTGCTAGTGTGGCCGCACCTATGGAAGGGGAGCCGCAGGTGCGAAGACCATTGCGCAGGTGAGAGAAGAGGCCAGGCTGGAGGAGTCCGCAGGTGCGAAGCATGGGCCGCACTTGTAAAGCCGCATGTGTGGGTGAGGCATCGCAACTGCGAAGTTTGGACTGTTAGTGGATTTTCGAGGGTGCGCACCTGGGTCCGCAGGTGTGGGTTGGCAGGTGCAAAAAATTGTCCGTAGGTGCAGATTAACTGGACAAAAAGTATAAATTGGTGCCTCCGCGAGATTTTGGGCATTTCTTCCATTGTTGCATGCGGGTTGAGTTGGTTTGAGAGCAAATTGAAGGAGGAATTCGAGGGTCTTCAATGGAGGTAGGTTTTCCGGATTAAAAACTCGTTTCTATATTATTTTGTGAAGAATTAGGCTTGAAATTGGAGGAATTAAAGTAGAAAACGGGGAAGAATGGAAGGAAAAATTTGGAAATTATTTTGGTGATTTGAGTGGGCAATTGCGGTCCGATTGTGGTGTTCTTGGTATTTATAGAATCGTGGGGGAATGAGGATTCTAGTGATGTAAATTTTATAGAATTCTGAGACGTGGGCCCGAGGCTCGGATTTGGCCAAATTTCAAGAATTGTGTTAAAATTTATATGTTTCGATTGGGTGTTGTTCCGTTAGCGTATATGATGATGTTAATCTGATTTTGGTTAGATTTGGAGCATTTGGGAGCCAATTCGAGAGGCAAGCGCATCGCGGAGTAGTTTTTGGGCTGTTTTGAGGTAAGTAACTATTGTAACTCCAAACCTGAGGGTATGACACCTCAATATTTGATATTGTTTTGGTAAATGAGGTGAAGCATATGCTAGGTGACGAGCGTGCACCGATAGGGATTGTGACATGGTCTGTCCCGTAGCAACTATTAACCCGCGTATTCGATTTGAAACCTTATGATATCATGTCTTTCAGAAGTTCATACTTGTTTATGGGCTGTGAGCCATGGTTTGGGCCTTATGCCGACCTGTTTAGACCCTTAGGGGTAGTTTTCTATGTTTGGGGCCTTGTGCCGACCTGTTTAGACCCTAAGGGGTATTTTTCCATGTTTCGGGCCTTGTGCCGACCTGTTTAGTCCCTCAAGGGTATTTTTCCATGTTTGGGGCCTTGTGCCGACCTGTTTAGACCCTCGGGGGGACTTTTGCACTATTCTACAACTATTCTGATAGAACAATTGTGAACTCAGTCATGTTTCCTACTTGTTGTTATTTTCATTATCATCACACTGCACTGAAAACTCTGAAAAGTATTTTGGGCTGAGTCCCGTGAGTTGAGATGAATTGCCCAAGTGGCATGTGAGGATGGTTATGGATTGGGCTGCACGCCGCATCAATATATACGTGTTAGGCCCAACGCCGAGTATGTGAGGATAGTTATAGGACGGGCTGAACGCCGCAACAATATATATGTTATATATTACATATGGATCGGGTTGCACGCAGCAGTAATATAGATTATATATGGGTCGGGCTGCACGCCGCAACAATATATATATTGTATATGGATCGGGCTGCACGCCGCAGCAATGTATATATTGGATCGAGCTGTACGTCACAGCAGATATAGCGCTTGGGCTGAAGGAGCCCCTCCAGGAGTCTGTATACCCCCAGTGAGCGCATTCGACTATTATATGGATCGGGTTGCACGCCGCAGCATATGTTATAAGGATCGGGGTGCACGCCACAGCAGTAGAGATATATATTTATATATATTTATATATATATATATATATATATATATATACGATAGTGGGGCGGGCTGCCCGCCACAGCAGTTGTGTGTATTAATGGTACTTGTTGAGTACGAGTGTTTAAGTGAGAGCATGAGATACTGATAGTGGAGTCACGAGTGAGTGAGAGGCTTGCCCGAGAGGCTTTATTGTGAGTGATAATGTGCCCGAGGGGCTTATATTTTATGAAACTACTGTTTTTCACTCTTCTTTACACTAAGCCTCTGATGATAAATGTTGGATAAATGTTTTTATACGAGATTTTTAAATGGAAACTGGAGTTTTATGAAATATTCGGAATGTAGATTCCTGACATGATTTACTCATATTCACTATTATTCATTATATGGATTTACATGATTTTATAAATGCTCGTCACTACACTCAAGTTTTTAGTTACTTGGATTACTTACTGAGTTAGCGTACTCACGTTACTCCCTGCACCTCTGTGTGCAGATCTAGGTACCAGACCATCTCACTAGCTGATTTGCGGACAAGCTTGGAGTTGTTCGAGGATCGAGGTAGCTGCTCAGCATCCCCAGTTCTCCTCCTTTCTTTTCCTCAATTCATAGTTTTGGTCTTTTGTACTCTAGGATTTGTAGTAGCAAGTCACCTTGTTGTACATTTGTATTTACAGTTCTAGATGCTCATGACAGTTGACTCCAAATTTTGGGGAAATGTATAATTTTTTCATCTCATTCTGCTATTTTAAAATCTACTAATGTTTGGGGAAATTATGAAATATATTGATAATCTGAAATGGTTGACTAGCCTAATTCCATGATAGGTGCCATCATGGCCGGCTTAGACATTGGGGTCGTGACAATGACACCTTTAGACTTGGGGATCTTTGTGTTATACTCAACATGATTAGGCTTCTTATTGATCGATTTCTTGCCTATTTGTTATGTGCAATTGACATTCCTTAACCACGACTATGTCTGACCATCATGACTTAGACTCCTAGGTTTAAAATATCCTTTTTAGGGTAATTATGGATCATGCTCTATTTTGAACTCAGTTAGCATGTGCATCTTTTATGTGCCTAATATCTTTACTCTGTTATCCCCAAAGGGCATATCTCCCTAACTCCCCTTGTTTTATGCCTATATTTAGAATGCTATCACCCGCTTAATGATTTAACCTATGTTGGAAATTAGTCTACTAATTCTCTCAGTTCATGTTCTTCGCTTAATCAATCCTGTCACTCTTGCTTTTGAAATGCCAACGTGTTTATGAATCCTGCTAAATGTCACACAATCTTATCTCTATGAGGTATTGCTTCATGAATGTTTATTTGATTTCCATTTGTGATCCATTAACTTATTTGGCTAAACATCAATATTGTAATTATTGGGCTTGATATGAGTTCATGTGTTGATTTGGGTTATGGAAATGGACGTACTCTCCTATTTTATAGTTTGGATCTAAGCATGCTATTTGAGTGAAAGTGTCTGTTGAAGGCCCAGGCAGTACTGGGTTAATATTTTTTTTGTCCTAATCTTGGGCCTAGGCAGTACTAGGTTACTCACCTACAAAGCATGTCTATAAAATCAAACGCTGGTCATTTTGAGTTTTCAAACAGTTTTTACTGCCTCATTGCGCAAATAATTTAGAGATTATGCATATAGGGTTTGTAATACCTATAATCTACAAACAGCTGCACTACTTGTACGACACTTAAAATTAGAATCACATTGAGGTCATGCCTATAGGACATAATGAATCTGATACGTCTTAATTCTGAAACTGTCTACTGCATAATATAAGAATCAGCCTGCATTCATCTATTGTTTATGTGTTGAGGCTAACATGAGACATTTATTGTCTTTATGTGTAGTCCTACATGTTTTGTATGTGCGCCTTGTCTTATCATTTTTGAGCTACCTAAGTAAAGTCTAGAACCACCCAAATTGTAGGTCCCAAAGCTTCTGGACCATAGTCATGGGATGGGTAGCGCACGCATAGGACACGGTTTAAAATTGAATTAGAGTGCATTAAGTAAACAACTTTAACATAGTAATTGGGTAGCAGGAGATGACAGTATGTGCCCGCTGAACAATATGAGCAACCCCTTCCCTAAGGGAGTTGCAAAATATTATTTATGTTGCACGAGGTGAAACTTTAGGCTAAAATATGTACCCCCCCCCCCCCCCTTTAAATGTTTATTATTCGAATTTTGTCTCTTGAACTTAGAATAATTAAGTTGTATCATGTAACCTCTGAGGACTTGTACTGATTATTTATATACAGTCTAATTCTTGTACAATTATCTTTACACTTGTTTACATCATGGTAGAACTTTTAAATTCCATGCTTTCCCTCACTTACATGATCACATATGACAATTATAATCCAATAATCTTACATAGCGTAAATTTTGGTCGGGACCCACCTCGAAGAGTGCCTAACACTTTCTCTTTAAGGTAATTTGAGCCCTTACCCGATCTTTGGTGACATAGACTAATAGAACATAGTTATTTGCAAATAGGTGCCTTAACACACCTCAAAATCATTAGGTGGAGATTCTTCTCTTTTAATACCCATCTAAAAGAGTTGTCACATGTCGAAACTGGCTTTCGTGAGAAAAAGAGGTGCGACACTTGTTGAATTTATGAACTGTACAAGTGATTAGAGAGTATTATTTATAATTCCTTCTTCTATTACCTCGACGACGTTAGTTATAATACTTGCTGAGTACCTGGGGTCAGTTGTACTCATACTCAACTCTGCACTTAATAGTGCAGATCCAGGTGTTAGACCGAACCAGCAGTAGTTGAGACTTGTTACTCAGTTATCTTGGAGAGCCGAGGTAGAGCTGCATCTCGATCGCAGTCTTGGTATCTCTTTTCATTTTGTATTGATGTCTTTCATCAGACAATGTTATTTAGGTATTTCTGACTTTGTATTTCCATTTTAAAGCTCATGACTCTGTACTTACCAGTTCTGAGGGATTCATTATGTATCGTTGTTATTGTTTATGTTAATTGGCCTTATAATTGTATTGTTTCTTTTAATTCAGTACTTATATCTCGCTTTTCTTATGTTTGTCTAGCCTAGAAAGTGAGTTAGGTGCCATCACGACCAATTGGTAGTTTTGAGTCGTGACAACAAATTAATTAGAGGCCACAATCCACCAAGACAAAGGTTGAAGATTCGACTACGAGTTTTCCTTTTTTTTTTTTCCTATTTCTAATGTTGGTTAAGAATTTTAGTGTTTCCACGTACTATTATGAGTTGCTAATATCATTGTCTAGGGTTTTGATGGATTTTGTTATGTTTTAATTTAATTGAGCTTTTCAATTTCTCTAATTGTTCAACCACATGTTTATTTCAGTAGATTGAAGGGCTAGTTTTTGAACAACATCACTCTCCAAGTATATGACACATCAATATGGCAGGTGTAAAAGTGGGTTAGAGATAACAAAGCTTTAACATGATCGTAATAAGCTGTGAGAAATTTCCAGCTAGAGGCGCTCGAGAGAATACATCTAGTATATTATTTATATTGCTCGAGAGAGAATTGCAGTAAGTAGAGTTCTCAGTATAAGTAGATAATAGATCGGCGAGATTATAGGTTATAATTAGATAAATCATAACTCTAATCTTCCTTAATATTGTTCACGGCTCTTTTCTTAATTAGTTGATAATATTATTGCACTTTCATAATTTGCAATTAGTTAGTTTGTAAAAAAATCAAAATCATTATTTGACAATTCAGAATGTTGATTTGCCTAAATTCCTGGATCGATAAAAGTTATGATTGATAGGTTAGTTCCATTTGTGATCTAACTCTGGACTCTTTAGTTGGATATGTTTACAAGCGACTGCTAGTCCTTTTATCAGGCGTAATTGTGCGTGATAAGGTGAGCACAACCAAAACAGGATATGTAGTCAATTTGTTCTTGAGTTTTTGAAAACTTTTCTAGCATGCTTCAAATAACTAGAACTTAGCAATTTTATGAGTTACTTTCGTGTCACGGCCAAAATCCTGCCAAGTCGTGATATCACCTAACCCACCGGCTAGGTAACTAACAAACATATAATAGAACTCTAACTAAAAATCATCAAATGAATGATGAAATAAGAATGCGAAAATTAGTACAACAATACCCAAGTATTGGTACTACAAGTCATGAGCCACTAATATTAAGAGTACAATATTGGTGTGCATAAAATACATCATATGTTTGGAATTTAAATAAACATAATTATAATCCTTGAACTACGATGAACGAAATAGTAGCTTACAATTGGAATTCCTGTGAATCTTTAATGCTAGCCTTTGCTTTACACATTAGTTTAGCTCCAAAATTTTCATACAAGGTGCAGAAATGTAGTATGAGTACAACCAACCCCATTTACTCAGTTTTTACTACCCAAAATCCATCCAAAGGTCGTGATAGCGCCTAACCTGCTTGCTAGGCAAGCCAACACTCAACGTCATCAATATGATAATATTATTAACCTTTTAACTGATTTACAATATAAATAACAAAAAGGAATAAGTCCAAAATATCAAAATCTTAAATACATGAATCCCAGACATGGTCTAAACGCGACAATACTATCTCACAAACTCTCCCAAAACTGGCTTTTACAATGCCGTTGTCATGACCCAAAATCATAAATCGGTCGTGATGGCACCTAGCTCACTTGTTAGGCAATCCAAACATAATAAGAATGGAACATGATAACAGAAATAACAAGAGTAATACGAGTCTAAAGCCATTAACATAAAATAATTGCGTCGATACATAACAAATTCTCCAAAATTGGTAAAAACAGAGTCATAAAATCTAAAACATAAATACAACAGACACCAAGGACTACGCTCAAAATAAAAATCTACCCCGTCTCTTTGTAAATCCTCAGCAATTCAAAACACACCTTCTCACGGCTCGGTCCAACACGTGGATATGTACACTTAAATGCAGAGTGTAGTACGAGTAAAAATGATCCCTTGTACTTAGAAACTATCATAACTAACATCGGTGAGGTAATATAGGCAGGAATGTTTAATGATGATCGCTAATGTCATGACCCAAAATCCTAACTCAGGTCGTGATGGCGCCCAACACCGGGATTAGGCAAGCCAACACTCAGATTACTAAGGATTTTCCCATATTTGATTAAACATCCCAACACGTGCCAAGTTTTAAAGTTCAAAACATTAATTGAAAAAGATAATTAGCCAATTTAACCAAAATCAGTCATAAAGAGGCGTGAGCCAATATATATATCCAGACCTGCAAACCATAATATCTACCACGTGTGTACTAGGAACTAGTGTCACAAGTCCTACGGGCATACTAACAGAATATACAAAAGATGTAATATAATTGCCCCACTGTCTGGAAGAAATATACGGGAATAACAAAAGAAACTCCATGGTGCTGCTGAGGATCTTCAGAAGAAGTAGCTCACCATGAAGTTAGGTCCAATAAATACTCAGAATCGAGCTCCGGTCTGATAACCGGATGCACCAGCCTCAGAACATGTACAATTAAGTACAGAAGTGTAGCATGAGTACATAAATAAATATGTACCCAGTGAGTATCAAGTCTAATCTCGAAGAAGTAGTGACGAGAGGTCGACTTGACACTCACCAAGGTCCAACAAGATAATTTAACAAGATATGATATCAGTAAAAGGAATACGAGGATGATATAAACATTAAACATGAAAGATAACTGTAATTCAAATAAATACTAGAAGTAAATAAATAATTACTACTTCATTTCCCCCCAAATATCTTGTCACTTCAATATCCATGAAATAATTAACAATTTAACATGCACATACGGAATAAGGACAACCGGCCTGAGCCATCATAATAATCATATTTATGCACTGTCAATGGTCGAACGGCCCGAACCATAATTACATGCTTCAATCTCGCCGTGGCGTACTACCCGCTTCCATGAGAGTGGGGGAAAAAACACTCTGCTCGCGGAATGTAAACTGCAAAGCGGTCACATGCAAAGACAATTTTAACCATAATGTATCTTTCAATTTTGCCGTGGCGTACGGCCCGCTCCCATGAGAGCAGGGGAAATAACACTCCGCTCGCGGAATGTAAATTGCGAAGCGGTCACATGCACACACAATATTCTTCATAAATTACTTTCCAGTGAACAAATCCTTTAAAATTCTTAAATTCCATGATCTCAGGGGAACAAAGCCGCATATAACATTAATTCACCAAGCATATAGTTCATTTCAAGTGAAAAACACAAGGCATGGTGTAGGCCTAACTACCCGGACATAACAATAATAGCCGCTACATATGGACTCTCGTCACTTCATACGTAAGTAGCCCCCACAAACATTAGCACATAGTCATTTAAATCACCTATGGGGACCATTCCCTCTTATTTGGTTAGAAAGGAGACTCACCTCGCGTCGAACCTACTCCCCGGGTCAAGAATGCGCCCGAAACCCCAAACTCGTCTCCCAATGACTCGGAACTAATCAAATGTTACGTAAATATATCAAATTATACTCAAAAGAATGGAATTCTCCTGTTTACTTAGTCATTTCATCATACTTGAAGAAATCCAAAAATTCAACCTCGGGCCCGCATCCTCGGATTTCGGAAATTTTTGAAAGAATCACTTACCCATAACCTAAGGATCATTAATAGGTGATTTTTGTATGATTTCATGGCTAATTAACGGGTAATTTTCTAAATTTTCATAAAGCCCTAAGTTACTACTCGAATCCTTGATATTCATTAATTGGTTAGTTAATTTAACTAGGAATTCATGCATTAAACTAACATTAGGGTAGAATTCACTTACCTTTTAGTAGCTAGGTCGTGGAGCTCTTTCCCAAGCTTGCAAGGTCGTCTATGGTGGAAGAAAATGGAGTGAAATAAATAGATCACGTGTTTTAAAGAACTCACTGCCTACAGTGGTTCCGCACCTGCGGTTCAAGGACCGCACCTGCAGTCTCCCACCTGCGAGTAAAGGGTCGCACCTATTGAACTGGGACAAGGGGCCTGGGCTCGCACCTGTGGAACTGAGTCTGCACCAGTGGCTCCGCACCTGCGGGAAAGGGCCCGCACCTGCGAGAAGAGGGCAGCACATATGGAGGTCGCACCTGTGAGGCTGGGACCGTAGGAGCGATCCCGCACCTGCGGTCACACCAGAACAGGTGCACCAGCAATAGCTTCAGCTGGTTTTTAGCCTTGTATGGTGCCCGAGAGGCACCTGGGCCCACCCGAGCCCCCGTCCAAGTATACCAACTAGTCCAAAATCATAATACGAACCCACTCGAGCCTTCGGAACAATCAAAAAAATGCTAAAACTCAAAATCACACCTCAAAACCCCTAAAGATCAAACTTAAGAACTTCAAGTTTGTGAATTTGCTAACAAGGCGCCGAATCGACCTATACTACTCGGAATGACACCAAATTTTGCTATCAATTCATAAATGACATAACGGAACTATTCCTGGTCTCGGAATTCCATTCGGAACTCGTTAACACAAAAACATGTCCTAACCCACAATATGAACTTAAGGAAACTCTTTTTTCGATATTGGGCGTCGAAATGCTCCCGGGTCATCCAAAATCCATTTCGAACATACGCCCAAGTCCGAAATCATCAAACAAAGCTACCAAAACCATCAAAACTCGATTCCGAGGTCGTTTACTCAAAATGTCGACCGAAGTCAAAATTGGCCAAAAAGGCCAACCTTATGGAACTAAGTGTTCCTATACTACTCTAAACACTTCCGAATCCCGGACCACCCGTCCCTGCAAGTCATAAATTGTAATAAGCCGCTGCGGGAAGTTTCATTTAGGGGAATGGGGTCCGATAACACAAAACGACCGGTCGGGTCGTTATATTCTCCACCTCTTAAACAAACGTTCGTCCTCGAACGGGTCTAGAATCATACCTGAAGTGCTGAATAAGTGCGGATATCTGCTACGCTTGTGCTCCTCGGACTCCCAAGTCGCCTCCTCGGCTGTGACCTCAACTGGCGATCTTTTCTATCAATAATAGCAACTGCTCCTCCTCGTAGCCCAACCTTTCATCCAACTAAATAGTGCTGAAATCAACCACGTGAGAGAAGTCGGCGTGGTACCTCCGGAGCATGGATACATGAAAGACAAAATGAACTCCTAACAAACTGGGAGGTAAAGATAGCTCATAAGCAACCTCCCCAACTCGCCTCAACACCTCGAAGGGACCTGTAAACCTCGGGCTCAGCTTGCCTTTCTTGCCGAACCTCATAATACCCTTCATCGGCGAGACCTTCAACAGAACCTTATCTCCCTCCATAAATGGTACATCACGCGCCCTCTGATCCGTGTAACTCTTTTGTTTGGACTGTGCTGTGCGGAGCCTCTCCTGAATCAACTTCACTTTCTCCAAAGAATCTCTCACCAGGTCAGTGCCATATAACTTAGCCTCGCCAGGCTTAAAACACCCGATAGGAGAACGACATCGCCGACCATACAAAGCCTCAAATGGATCCATCTCGATGCTAGAATAATAATTATTATTGTAAGCAAACTCGTCCAAAGGAAAGAATTGGTCCCACAGACCACCGAAGTCAATCACACATGCCCTGAGCATGTCCTCCAATATCTGAAATGTACGCTCCGACTGACCATCAGTCTGAGGGTGAAATGCTGTGCTGAGATCTATCTGCGTACCCATCTCACTATGCAATGCTCTCCAGAAGTGTGAGGTGAACTGAGGACCTCGATCTGATATAATGGACTCCGGCACACCGTGCAACCGAACTATCTCCCAAATGTAGATCTGGGCCAACCTCTCAGAAGTATATGTAGTAGCCACTGGAATGAAATGCGCCGATTTGGTCAATCTATCCACAATGACCAAAACCGCGTCAACTTTCCGCAAAGTCCGAGGCAACCCAACCACGAAGTCCATAATGATGCGTTCCCACATCCACTCAGGAATGGGCATCTGCTGAAGTAGGCCTCTAGTGCTCATACTTAACCTGCTGGCAATTAAGAAACTTAGCCACATACTCCACAATGTCCCTCTCCATCCGCTTCCACCAGAAATGCTACTTCAAATTACGATTCGTCATTGTAGCACAAGGATGAACAGAATACCGTGAACTGTGTGCCTCCTCTAGAATCCTCCCTCTCAGGACATCGACATTAGGAACACATAAACGACCCTGAAGTCTCAGAACACCATCCTCACCAATAGTAACCTCTTTGGCACCACCCTGAACCACTGTCTCCCGTAGCTCTGCCAAGTACGGATCACGAAACTGTCGAGCCTTAATCTCTCCCAATAAGAAGACTGAGCAACCACATGTGCTAAAACTCGGCGAGGCTCTGAAAGATCTAACCTCATCAGGTGATTAGCCAAGGACTGAATGTCCAAGGCTACAAGTCTCCCCTCTGCTGCAATATAAGCCAAGCTACCCATACTCTCTACCTTCCTGCTCAACGCATCTGCTACGACATTTGCCTTGGCCGGATGATAAAGAATGGTGATATCATAATACTTCAACAACTCAAGCCATCTGCGCTGCCTCAAATTAAGATTCCTCTGCTTGAACAAGTGCTGCAAGCTGCGGTGGTCTGTATAAACCTCAATGGACACCCCATACAAGTAGTGCCTCCAAATCTTAAGAGCATGAACAATCGCTGCCAACTCTAAATCGTGCACAGGGTAATCCTTCTAATGAACCTTCAGCTGGCGCGAAGCATAAGAAATAACTCTCCCTTCCTGCATCAACACACATCCCAAACCAATGCGTGAAGCGTCACAATACACTGTATACATCCCCGAACCGGAAGGCAATACCAGAACTGGTGCTGAGGTCAATGCTATCTCGAGCTTCTGAAAGCTCGCCTCATACTCGTCGGAGCATTGGAACGGGGCATTCTTCTGAGTCAAACTAGTCAATGGAGCTTCAATAGAAGAGAACCCCTCCACAAATCGGCGATAATAGCCTGTTAGGCCCAAAAATTTCCTGATCTCTATAGCTGAAGTAGTACGCGGCCAACTCTGAACTTCTTCAATCTTCTCCGGATCAACCTTGATACCTTCTCCAGATACCATATTCCCCAAGAATGCCACTGAATCCAACCAGAACTCACACTTGGAGAACTTTGCATATAGCTTCTGTTCTCACAAAGTCTAGAGCACAACTCTCAAATGCTGCTCGTGCTCCCCCAAGCTACGTGAGTAAATCAAAATGTAATCAATGAAGACAATGACAAAGGAATCAATATACGTCCTGAACACCCTGTTCATCAAGTCAATAAATGTTGTTGGGGCATTAGTCAAGCCAAAGGACATCACCAGGAACTCAGAATGGCCATATCTCGTACGAAAAGCAGTTTTTGGAATATCTGAGGCCCGAATCTTCAACTGATGATATCCTGATCTCAAATCAATCTCAGAAAACACATGAGCACCCTGCAACTGGTCAAGAAAATCATTAATGCGCGACAAAGGATACTTGTTCTTAGTGGTGACCTTGTTCAATTGGCGGTTATCAATACACATCCGCATGGACCCATCCTACTTCTTCACGAATAGAACTGGAGCACCCCCACGGTGATACACCCGGTCTGATGAACCCCTTAGTCAACAACACCTCAAGATGCTCTTTCAAATCCTTCAACTCTTTCGGAGCCATACAATACGGAGGAATAGATATATGGTGGGTGCTTGGAGCTAAACCAAGGTAGAAATCAATATCATGATCCTGTGGCATGCCTGGAAGGTCTGAAGGAAATACATCAGCAAACTCTCGAACAACTGGCACTGAACCAATCGTCGGAGACCCGTCGGTGGTGTCCTGCACATAAGCAAGATACGCCAGACAACCATTCTCGACCATGTGTCGAGCCTTCGGGAGTCAAACAACCCGGCTAGCTGCACTAACTAAGGAACCTCTCCACTCCAGCCTAGGCGACTCAGGCATGGCTAAAGTAACTGTCTTGGCATGGAAATCTGGCACGACATGATAAGGAGATAGCCAATCCATGCCTAAATTAACCTCAAAATCAACCATGTCAAGCAATAAGAGACCTTCTCGAGTCTCGAACCCATAAAATGTAACAACACAGGACCCGTAAACCCGGTCTGCCACCACAGAATCGCCCACAGGAGTGGAAACATATATAGGAGAACCCAAGGACTCACGAGGAACATCCAGAAAATGAGCAAATAAGGCTGAAACATATGAATAGGTGGATCCTGGATCAAATAATACAAATGCCTCTCTACCGCATACTGCAATAATACCTGTAATCACGGTATCTGAAGCTACTACATCTGATCAGGCCGGAATAGCATAGAATCTAGCTGGAGAACCGGAAGACTGAGCTCTGCCAGAATGAACAGGAGCTGACTGACCTCCCCTTACTGGCCTCCACCTCTAGGATGACCCCTGCTGACCTGTCCTCCACCTCTAGGTGGCCTGATGGCTGGTGCTGGACCCATAGGTTGATAAACCTACTGCACTGCTTTGCCCCGAAACTTGGGACAATGCCTCTTCATATGACCTGGATCCCCACACTCATAACAACCTCCAGGTATCATAGCCTGCTGCCCCGAAGAGGAACCCTGAATGGCCGGAGAACGATGCCTACTCTGTGGCATAGCACTGAAGTAGGGAATGGAGGATCTCGGATGACTGGAATAACCACTGGGTGAACTCTGAATGGCTGGAGGGCGGTAGGAACGCTCTGGCATGGCGCTGAAATGAGGCCTCGCTGGAACACCTCGGGGAGGTGGCGGGGGTGCTTAATATGAAGGCATGCTAGGCTGACCATACCAGACTGACCTCTGCCCCTAACTGGGGCACCTCTGAAATCTTCGGAGAATCTAGCCCTCTTGTCCAGCTGCCCCTGCTCCTTGCTCCTTGACCGATACCCCTCGATCCTGCTGGCAATCTCCACCACGAGCTAATAAGGAGTACCCATCTCCACCTCTCGGGCCATGGTGGCCCTAATACCTGGATGCAACCCAGCCACAAATATCCACACTCTCTCAGCATCAGTAGGTAGTATCATGAGTGCGTGGCGAGACAACTCTGAAAATCTAGCCTCATAGTCTATCACTGACATTTGTCCCTGCTCCAACTACTCAAACTGATACCGCAGCTCTTCCCTCTCAGAGGGTAGGATATATATGTTCGTCCCACAGCTATTCAGGGTTCATCTTCAGGGCAGCAGGCCATGCCTCCAGCGAGGTTTTATGAGTGTGGGGATCCAGGCCATATGAGGAGGACTTGTCCCAGGCTTAGGGGCAAGGCTATTCAGTAGAGTTATCAGCCCTCACTCCTAACACCGACGCTCCGTCCAACTAGAGGTGGAGGACAGGCTAGTAGAGGTCATCCCAGAGGTGGAGGCCAGACAGGGGGAGCTCAGCAACCTTCTATTAGTCCAGCGGAGGTCAGTCTTCAGGTACTCCAGCCATATTCTACGCCAATCCGGCCCGAGCAGATGCAGTGGCCTTAGATGCCGTGATCACAAGTATTATCTCAGTATATGGTAGAGAGGCATCAGTGCTATTTGACCCGGGATCTGCTTATTTATATGTGTCAGCCTTGTTTGCTTGTTTTCTGGATGCTCCTCGTGAGTCCTTGGGTTCTCCTATATATGTATCCACTCCCGTTAGTGATTCTGTAGTGTTAGACTGGATTTATCGGTCTTGTGTAATCACATTCTGTGGGTTCGAGACTAGAGCTGACCTCTTATTGCTCGATATGGTTGATTTTAAGATTATCTTGGGCATGGATTGGCTATCTCCTCATCATTCCATCTTGCATATTCCATGCCAACACGGTTACTTTGACCATGCCTAAGTTGCCTAGGCTGGAGTGGAGAGGTTCCTCGGTTAGTGCAACCAGTAGAGTTATTTCCTTCCTAAAGGCTCGACATATGGTCGAGAAAGGTTGTTTGGCATATCTTGCCTACGTGCGAGACACCACCGCCGAAACTCTAACGATTGATTAAGTGCCCGTTGTTCGAGAGTTTGCTGATGTATTCCCTTCAGACCTTTCAGGCATGCCTCCGGATCGTAATATTGATTTCTGCATTGATTTAGCTCCAGATACTCAGCCCATTTCCATTCCCCCGTACCGTATGGCTCCTAAGGAGTTGAAGGAGCAACTAGAGGAGTTGTTGGCTAAGGGGTTTATCAGACCGAGTGTATCACCGTGGAGTGCTCCAGTTCTATTTGTGAAGAAGAGAGATGTGTCCATGTGAATGTGTATTGAATACCGCAAGCTGAACAAGGTCACCATCAAAAACAAGTATCCATTGCCGCGCATTGATGATTTGTTCGATCAACTGCAGGGTGCCAGGGTGTTTTCTAAGATAGACTTTAGATCGGGCTATCATCAGTTGATTATTCGGGCCTCAGATGTCCGGAAGACTGCTTTTCGCACGAGATATGGCCACTGTGAGTTCCTGGTGATGTCCTTTGGCTTGACTAATGCTCCAACAACATTTATGGATTTGATTAATAAGGTGTTCAAGCCGTATATTTATTATTTTGTCATCATCTTTATTGATGACATCTTGATTTACTCACGTAGCCTGGGAGACCACGAGCAGCATTTGAGAGTTGTGCTCCAGGCTCTGCGAGAACAGAAGCTTTATGCTAAGTTCTCCAAGTGTGAGTTTTGGTTGGATTCCGTGGCATTCTTGGGACATGTAGTATCTGGAGAGGGCATCAAGGTTGATCCTAAGAAGATTGGGGCAGTTTAGGGTTGGCCACATCTACAGCTAGAGAGATCAGAAGCTTCTTGGGTCTAGCAGGCTACTATCGGTGATTTGTGGAGGGATTTTCATCCATTGCAGCCCCACTGACCAGATTGACTCAGAAGCATTCTCTATTCTGGTGGTCCAACGAGTGTGAGGCGAGCTTTCAGAAGCTCAATACGGCATTAACCTCAACACCAGTTCTGGTATTGCCTTCCGGTTCTGGGATGTATATAGTGTATTGTGATGCATCACGTATTGGCTTGGGGTGTGTGTTGATGCAGGAAGGGAGAGTTATTGCTTATGCTTCGCGCCAGCTGAAGGTTCATGAGGAGGATTACCCTGTGCACGATTTAGAGTTGGCAGCGATTGTTCATGCTCTTAAGATTTGGAGGAACTACTTGTATGGGGTGTCCATTGAGGTTTATACAGACCACCGCAGCTTGCAGCACTTGTTCAAGTAGAGGAATCTTAATTTGAGGCAGCTCAGATGGATTGAGTTGTTGAAGGATTATGATATCACCCTTCTTTATCATCCGGGCAAGGCAAATGTGGTAGCAGATGCGTTGACCAGGAAGGTAGAGAGTATGGGTAGCTTGGCTTATATTGCAGCAGAGGGGAGACTTGTAGCCTTGGACAATCAGTCCTTGGCTAATCTCCTGATGAGGTTAGACCTTTTAGAGCCTCGCCGAGTTTTAGCACATGTGGTTGCTCAGTCTTCTTATTGGGAGAGATTAAGGCTCGACAGTTTGGTGATCCGTACTTGGCAGAGCTACGGGAGACAGTGGTTCAGGGTGGTGCCAATGAGGTTACTATTGGCGAGGATGGTGTTTTGAGACTTCAGGATCGGTTGTATGTTCCTAATGTTGATATCTTGAGGCAGATGATTCTAGAGGAGGCGCACAATTCGCGATATTCTGTTCATCCTGGTGCTACGAAGATGTATCGGTGATCTGAAGCAGCATTTCTGGTGGAGGCAAATGAAGAAAGATATTGTGGAGTATGTGGCTAGGTGTTTTAACTGCCAGCAAGTTAAGTATGAGCATCAGAGGCCAGGAGGACTACTTCAGCAGATGCCCATTCCTGAGTGGAAGTGGGAGCGCATCACTATGGACTTCGTGGTTGGGTTACCTCAGACCTTGCGGAAGGTTGACGCGGTTTGGGTCATTGTGGATAGATTGACCAAATCGGCGCATTTTATTCTGGTGTGTATTACTTATACTTCTGAGAGGCTAGCCCAAATTTACATTCGGGAGATAGTCCGGTTGCATGGTGTGCCGATGTCCATTATATCAGATCGAGGTCCTCAGTTCACCTCGCACTTCTGGAGAGCATTGCACAGAGAGATGGGTACTCAGATAGACCTCAGCACATCATTTCATCCACAAACTGATGGTCAGTCGAAACATACGATTCAGATACTGGAGGACATGCTTAGAGCATGTGTGATTGAATTTGGGGGTCAGTAAAATAAAGACGAAATTGATTATTGCACCTTTTAAATTTAATTAGGTTTGATTTTAATTAGATTAATTAGTTTGAAATTGAGCTTAGAATGTTAAAATCGGATTGGGCCACGAGCCTAGGCCCAAGTCCCCTCTTCTCTAACACGCACCCGCCCAGCCCAATAGCCCCATGACCTGGTCGGCCTGTTTGGTTTAATGAATCAATCCCAGCCGTTGATATTCCAAGATCCAACGGTTGGGAACTAGTTAATAGATAAGTATATAACTGTTCCTAAGCACCCCTACCCCCCATTCACTTAGAAGTCTAACCCCCCTTTTCCCATTCGTCCGTCTCTCTCTCTCTCTTCTCTCTAAAAAAAACTCTGGCCGCCTAGGATTCCCACTTGGCTCCGCCCACCGAAAACCGCCTACCGGTGGCGCACGACCTCCAAATAACCTCAAACTCTCACCCTATAACCTTCTCCTCCCCCTTAATCCCATCCCACAACCAGTTTGCCCAAAAACTCGCCCAAAATCCACCAATGTTATATATAGGAATCCATAAACCCTAACTTCCCCCCACCGGGCGATTCAAATACAATCAATGGATCAGACCTTCGTGGGTCAATTGCTCTTGACTAGAGTAGATTCCTGAGGGTTTGAGTCATTTTCAAACCCTACCGGAATCCGGCCGAGGTCCAGTGACCCTCGATTTCTCCGGCCATGTTTCCTTCAACGAGTATTCTTCCTCTTTACTTACTATTCTTGACATATTATTAAAAACCAAAACTGCATGTTAATCGTTTCTTTTAGGTAATTTCTGTTTTGTAACCCCTTTTTCTTCTTTCTTTCTTTCTGTTTCTTCTTCTATCTCTGCCTATAATTATTTTTTACTGTTAAGATTAGGATCTTGCCCTTTCATTGGTTCATGTTTTCGTTTTGTTTCTATTGGTGTATGTTTAGATTAGCCAAACCCGTTTAGAACCTAGTTTTTCTTGTTTCTCTGAAAATTCCATGAATATGACAACATGATTTAGGTGATTAATAGAGTTATTAGTTTGATTTTTTTTGTAATTTTTTTTGAATTCTTATCCGTTGTTTGCCTATGTCGATTCATGTTTCTTCTCCCTAGTTAAGTGTAAAATCAGAATGTGTTTCGTGTTAATCATGTTCTAGTTAGTTTCTTGACAATCATGATTATCGACATCATTCGATTCATCATTGTATGCATTATTCCTTACCTCGTTAGGTTACATTGTTTGTTCATATTACTACAGCTTGTGTTCATGTAGTGATTAGGATTTACTATCTTTCTCTAGGCATGGTCTTCTTTGTTGACTGGTTACTTCATGTAATTACCTTATCATGTTACTAACTAGTTTAGTCGACTAATTTACCATTAATTAGGAAAATAGTCCATGCTGAACCAGTAAATGATCATGAGTTAAGTTAATTTAATTTGATCTTCAATTCAAGGTTAATCAGATTTAAAAGATAACTTTTGAGAAGAGATGCTCAATTAAACCTAAATCCTAGTTTTAATAGTTAATTAGGCTCTAATTAACTAAAAAGAGAAAAAAAAAACAAATTAGTTAATCTAAGCTTAATAATTGGTTGAGCCTCTGATTTTAGGTAATCAAATTGAATTACTTAACTAAGTCAGTTTAGCTTAAATTAAGGAATTAAATTGATTGACCTACTTTATTTAATTAACTTAAACATAGATAATTAGTATGAAAACTATCTGTAGGCATTTAATCATTTAACCTTTAATTGTTAACCTAACCTTGGTTAAACAACAACTAGTAGTCACCTATGGGACCTAACTAGTGTTAGTTAACTATAGTTAAACAATAACCCAAGCAAGTTTAACCCTGGTTACCTAATGGTAATTTCAGAAACTTCAAGGGGTATATTAGGTAGTATAGATTAAGAAATCAGATTTTTAAGGGGTGCTTAGATTATTTCATGGGCTGGGAGTTTCTAGAACAGGGGGGAGTTGTCCCAAAGGATAAGGATAATAGCTGCCCTATATACTATTTCAGCTTTTGAAATGGGAATATACCAGAGGATACCCTCATTCCCAAATAATCTATAAATAGACCCCCTTCCCTTTAGACTAAAAAAGGGGGGGGGGGGAAGGATTTTTTTTGGACACTCTAAAAATTCATTCTACACTCTAAAACTTTTTTTTTACTGAACATTGGAAACAAAAAATCAGAACAGTTCTTTATTCAAAATGTCCAAAACAAATCAGTAGAAAAAAAATCTGTTTTCTCAAGAACTCTTGAAGGTTTTCTATGGGTCTTCTCAGTTGGTGGTCTTCTTTGATTTTTCTTCTGATTGTTTCTGAAATTCCTCTGGTTTGGGTTGTGGAGCTGGGGTTAGTTTCTGGTTGTTGCTGGGTTTCTGGTTTGTGCTGCTTACATTGCTGCTGAATCTGCTTCTTTTTAGCTGTTTTACTGTCTGCCTGACCTTTATTTGGTCAGGATCTCTGTTACTTTCTCTTCAAAATGAGGTTTGTAACAATGAACTTAAATGAAATTTTTATACTCAGAATTTGTTGTTAGTTTGATTCCAAATGCTTGATTCTTGTTATTTTTTATTTTGAGATTATGTCAAGGCTGAACCTTCTTCTTTGTTCTTGGTCTATGAATTTGAAGTAATATTTGGTTGATAAGATGTTAAGGAATCTGAATATATGTTGTAATAGCTAAACCCTTAAGATTATTATGTTTTGACTTTAAGTTGATTAAAAAAGTATTGAGTATCATGGGGTATCAGTTTTATGTTAGTCCATTAGTGGAATAATCTACACTTGGATGTTGAATCTGACCTCTTCTACTGTCAGGTTCTCTCTATAAGTGTGCATAAAATATGCTTTCAATTGTGTCTCTTTGGTCGATAAAGAGATTCAACAAGCAAGTCCCTAGATGGTTTAGGATATTGGCATTGGGGTAGATGAATATGACTTCTTAATAGTCAAATTCACCCTTTAGTAGTGCACAAATATTAGTATGGTTGGCTTAAGTTTACCCTTTGAAAGGGTATGAAATATGTAATTAAGAAACACATTAGAGTGAGGAATCTGAACCTTTGAATGGTCAGATTCATCCTTTAAAAATGCCTAAATGAGCAAGCCTCTATATGGTTTGGAATTATGTTGAATTAGCACTAGGGTAGATGAATGTGACTATCTAATAGTCAAATTCACCCCATTAATAGTGCATAATAGTAGTTTAGCTTTTGCTGAAAATTATCCCTCAAAGGATATAAGTGTGTGATGAGATGGAGCTTTAGGAAAATGAATCTGAAGTAACAAAATAGTCGGATTCACTCCTCAAAATGCTCATAGTAGTCAAAGTATTTGAATAAATGCTTGTTGAGATCTGGTGCATGACATAAAGATGACTGTTAAAGAGTCTAAACAAAGTAATATCACTAGGTTTGAATCTAACCTTTTCTATGGTTAGATTCAGACCCTTAGAAGGCATGAACATATTTTATTCTCCTATTGCATCATTAAGGTTGAATCTAACTCCCTTTTGTGACTACATTCATCTCACAAAATGCCTAAAGGTCTATCGTTAATACTGTCCAAATACTCAAACTTTGGACTTATAATTAAAATGCAGGTTTAAGTCTTCGAAGGACATGTTTGCTGGCTTCTGGAGCAGCAACTAGTTTTGCTTCTCCCTTCTTTATTTTTCCTATTAGTAAATCAGTATTACTATGATTCAGGAGTAATGTAATAGTAATAGCATATCTACAGTCTTCTATGTACATTTCACTTTTTTTTAGTTGTAAATATGGACTGAACTATATAAATTTATGACTAGTTGTATTTTTCTTAATTCAGAAACGTTTATTAATACAGTAGTTATGGTCCAGATATGCTAAGGTCACCCGAGCTGGGCCAGACTCGTAAACATGGCCCAATTGAGCCTGGTAGTGTCTGAATTTCAGGCTATGGGGCCTGGAATGCTAGACCCATTAATTGTGTTAAACAATCTGTAACCAGTCCTTTTTCTCTTCTGTTGTCAATTGGCATGAGAAGTGTTTTCATTCACGAAATCCGCTGTAAATTTCTCACTACTGAACACAAAGGGGTTTTCAAATCGATTACCAAAAAGGTAGAATCTGAAATCTGGATCTTTTCTTAAAATGTCCGCTCTAAATAAAAGCAACCATAGCTTAATTCAGTTTTTTTAAGGCTTGTTCTGTCAAAAAATTTAAGACAAAATTCCATGTTAGATCCATAAGCTGTGTATAAATACTCTTGTTTAGTATATAGGAGTAGATCAAACGGTAAAGAAATCTTGTACATGTAACCTTATATTCACAATTCAAATTTTGCCTTATTTCTTACCATATAGATGTGAGATGTGTTAGTATGTTTGCTCTTAACTATTTTTCGAATCATGTCCAAATGACCTAATTAGGATGGCCTAGAGTGATACAATTTGGGGCTTAAATGAGGCCATAGCGCAAAACATGTTATCTTTAGGCTATTGAACATCATTTTAGGTAATCCTTAGGTGGGATAAACACCTTTACTCTGAAACCTGAAAAACATTGAGTATTACCTCAAATTACTTTAACCTACACTCGGAAGTGGCAACTCATGCCTCCGCCCCTTAACTCTAAACAACTAATAAAAATACACATAGCAATCACGGGTGCATTTCATGTGACGTTTTTACCATATGTTCAAAAACAACAAGTGTACGTCATCGTAACTTGTCCAAGATAAATCCATAAAACGTCCTAATTGATTTTAAAACTAAAATGTTCCTTCAAACAGAAAACATAAGGAATAATCAAATATCGCCTCAAATATGCATTATAAAACCGTCACGACCACAGTCCTGACTACGTAATCTACACTCGGGTGCGACAACTCATGTCCCCGTCTTCAACTTCAAATTATATTAAAATCGTGTGTTGCAATTACGGGTGCATTTCATGTGGCGTAGTTGCAATATATCCAAAACAAACAAGTGCACGCCACCGTGACTTGTTTCAAGATAAATCCATAAAAATTAAAAGCGGCTAAAAAGTTTGAAAATGGCTAAAAAACACAATAGGTTTTAAAATATGTAAATAATTAGATAATTAGGCCAAATATTAATAGTTAAGCGACCGTGCTAGAACCACAGAATTCGGGAATGCCTAACACCTTCTCTCGGGTTAACGGAATTCCTTACTCGGATTTCTGGTCACAGACAACTTAAAAGAGAGTCAAAATTTCCTCGGTTTGGGATATTAAAATAAACGGTGTTCCCGGAGCATCGTCAAAATCCGGGTGGCGACTCTGAAAAATAATAATAAATTCCAAAATCGAATAATGTCACTTAAAGTGGAAAAATTCCCTTATTACCCTTCATTAATCCGGGGATAGTGGAAAAAGGAGGTGTGACAGTAGGCAACACCAACACTGGGCTGAAATGACAGAACACTCCTCCACAAGGCGATGAGAATGGTCCACCTGCATTCGTAGGGAAAAGCATCTTGTACCGCATCTGTAGCATCCTCACAACTCGTCGATGCTCACTAATAATAAATGCCCGACGTCACGTACGAATGAGCAGGAAGGAATCAAAGGAATAAACTTCAACAAAATCAAATTGCCCAATGAGGAATCAAGGAAGGGAAGTTCTCCTAACAGCCATGTAGCCTCTCGAAGATAAGTACAGACGTCTCCATTCCGATCTACAATACTCTACTAAACTTGCTCATGACTCGTGAGACCTAAGTGAACCTAGTGTTCTTATACCAAGCAGTCACGACCCGGCTCTAGCTATTGGCCGTGATGGTGGCCAACGTCGCCGTCAGGCAAGCCGATGGTGAACCATCTAATTAATTATTCATTTTATTAATTCTTAAAATCATAAATTTTTATTAAATAAAGATATTTGCGCATTTAAAATCATGGATACATACAATGCTGGTAAGATATAAAATAAAATGTTACAATATTGGAGCAAAACCAGTAACATAAACTAGAATATCTCAAAACTTGGTGCTACAAAGTGCATGAGCAACTACTAAGAAATACAATACCAATACAACATATGTCTGAAATGTAAAATAGACAGGATAACATAACCGAACGTGAAGGAGACTCTGTGTTGTGGATCATAACATGGATGCAGCTCACCGTAAATTGCCATCAATAGTTGCGCCTTTGCGCCCAAATGACCACCAGAAATATATACTTGCACAATAAGTGCAGAGGTGTATCATGAGTATATAAATCAACGCATATCCAGTAAGTATATAGCCTAACCCTAGAGAAGTAGTAACGAAGGGTCGACAACGACACTTACTAATTGTCCGATAAATCAACTACAGTAGAAAGCAAACAAGTATGAAGCATAGTATTCCAAAATGCTCCCGGATCATACGATACTTAACCCGAATATACACCTAAGTACAAAATCATTATACGAACCTATTGGTTCCTTCAAATCCCGATTATGAAGTTCTTTACTCAAAAGTCAAACATTGGTCAATTCCTCCAACTTAAAGCTTCCGAATTGAGAATTTTCCATCCGAATCAACTCCAAACTTTCCGAAATTCAATTCCGACCATATGTACAAGTCATAAAACATGAAGTGAAGCTACTCAAGGCCTCAAATTGCCGAATGACGTGCTAGATCTCAAAATTACCGGTCGGGTCGTTATAAACTTTCCTAGCAAGCAGGTGTTACACACCCTCACGACCCTATGATTGGGATTTTAGGTCGTGACACGACCATTTCCAGATCACCTAATTGCATTCATGGGGTAGGTGGACATGCAAAACCTACTCCGAAGATGCCATCAAGTAATTTGGAGCATTGACTACATATGCGAAGGAAGTATGCACAAAGAAAACACATGATAGGGATGACCAGGAAGCCTCTAAGGTGGATACTGAGGCCACCAATATGATCATGGATCTGCTCTAACTAACACCATAGAGGGAACATTAATTAAGGTCGTCTTGGACAAGAGAGATGATGCCCCATGACTGAGAAGCACAATACAGCTGAGGTGCAAGGCAAAGGTAAAGCACTAAAAGAAATGGAGCGAGTTTGATGATGATGAGTGTGATGACGATGAGACACGGGTTGATGTCCAATTATCCGAAGGTGTAGGAGAATTAAGTGCTCCGGTTGACAAGTCCGTCTGGGACAAGGAGTTTATGAGTGACATGTGTGGCGATAATATGGTGCTATAAAGTAAGAGCAGATGATCCACTATTTTTGGAGAGGCCTTTGGACTTTGAGACTGTCAAGAGAACTTGAACGAACATTCTGACTCAGATTAAGAAGAGTGGTTGGACCTGTTTCGCCCAAGAGCCAAAACGTTAGGCGAACTTGACTCTCATGTGGGAGTTGTGTGCAAACTGGGATCTCGAGAGAGGTGATGGCATTGTATGGGTCCGTGGGAGGAACGTTGATATCTCTGCCACTACTATAAATAAGTATTATCATATTCCTAGTGCAAGTTCGAGTACTTGAGGAGAGTAGAGTCCAAACTTGTCCCATATGCTTGAGGTTCTATGCAATAAATAGAGTAAGCCGCAGTGGAGTACGAGACATGGTTTGAAGAGGACGCACATAAATAGGGAGTCTTGAGCTTGGTTGAATTGGGTGGGCAATAAGTTGATGCCAGCTACATAGGATATCAATGTAATTTGGGAGCGAGTAGTTTTGGTGTATGCATTGATGACATGTATAGTGATAAATATTGGATAGTCGTGCGAGGTCAGATGCTGATGACCCCTAAGAACATGCAGTAGACGCTTTATTTTGCCCATACTAAGACCGTACTACTCGAGAATTATAATCTAGGTAAGAAGGGTGATGCGATGAGAGGGGGCGATGAGAAGCAGCCTCATGACATATGTTCTGTTCACAACCCAAATGAAGATAGAATACAGAGGATGGGTCAAGGCACCTAGATGGCGGCAACGGAAGGTGAGCTCCGCCAGTTGATGTTGGATTTTGAAGCACGAGATTACGCTTTGGCAGCTGCAGTAGAGTCTAAGTATTAGTGGATATAGGCACAGTCTGATCATCTAATCGGCATCTTAAAAGACATTACTGACCCATCATATTGAGGTACAAATTGATCCGGAGGTGCTGCAAATAGTTGATTTGAGTAATATTGAGAGCATTGTTACTAATGATCTGGGAGCAGGTATTGTTATTGATGAGCCGGTAGAGGCTAGGACTGAGGCTGTGGCGGATGCTGACACTAGGGTCACTCTTACTGGAGAGGGTGAGTTGATTGAGGCGGTTAACGCATCTGGCACTAGAGAATCCAGCATTTTCGAGGATCAAGGTCCAAGACCGGTCCTCGCTGCAGCTAGAGCCTATTTGAGGGAGCTTCTAACACCCATTCTATTTTTCTCTTTAATTTTGTATTTTCTGATATTGTGCAATTGAGGAAGTGCACATTCTTAAATGTGGGGTGGGGTATCATACTATTTGTGGGCTTGTATTAATTATTAGTGATACTTTTTTCTTGCTTGCTATGATATAATCACACTTGAGGTCATTTTAATTGTACAACTGTAGTAAGTTTTTCTTTGCTTAATCCCTGGGTTTTTAAGCCATGGTTCTTTCCTGAGAATGCTAATTTGTTTGGACGAAGAAACTTTGATTAGAATTTTCAAGTTGTAAATATTTTAGACTTTTCCTAACAATAGATTTCCTAGATAGATTTCTTGAGGTATTTAATTCTAAAAAGAAAATGCAAAAAGTTTTTCCCTTTTTCTTTTGGAACTAATAAATGGAACTGGAAGAGCTTCATAATCTATGTTGTTGGACATGTTTATATCGGGGCTTAGGCCGAAGCATTTGAGCTGAGTACTTTTTTCATGTCTTTTGTGCTTATATTCCTTGAGAATATAAGCGGCTTTCTTTTGACACTTAGGCTCATCTTTTGAATCTTGTGGTTACTTCCTATTTGTTGAAGTATATGATGACTGTGCTAGTGGCTTTAACTTGAGAGTCGTATTTGAGTTGTCCTGAGTTAGCCAAGTGCATTGTGTGAGATGTGATTTTAATTGTATTTTAAGTCATCCTTGCTAGCCTAGAACTTGTCACGTGTGTGAGTCGAATTGAAATAATTAGATCTTATGAGTCAAGGAAATGGTATATGTACTTTTTCAATTGACCAGTTAGCCTATTTTGCCTGCCGTTGCTAATATTATCCATAGTCTGCCCCTTTGAACTTGTAGGCTACTTTTTGGCACTCACATTATAAGCTCAATACTCTTTTGTTCTTAATCAATCTTATTAAACCTTTACCTCCTATAGCACTTAAATATCTAGAAGGTTAAGGAAAGAGATATGGTAGATTTCAAGTGGAACCATAGAAATGCCAACAAAGTGCACTTGTGTATAAAAGAATTACTAGCTAGAAATATCAAATTATGGAGATGGAAAAAAGAAAAACACCTTAAAAAATGTGAATGACACCTCTCAAATCTCTATCCAGGTTAGTGAGTATCTATATGTTGATGTACATAAAGAAGAAGGGGCCTAATCATGCAGGATTTCATGGTGAGGTAGTGAATTGGCTATGTTAAGAATGTGCTTGAGAATGCGGTGGAGAGTGTTAAAAGTTCTTAGGAGGGTGAGTCACCATTTTCTAAATATGTCCTAACTCTCCTTAGCCGACATTACAACCTATAAATTCTTACTCGATTCTAGACGTTTCGAGCTTAAATTAGTCAAGTCTTACACTACGGGAAAGCATGTGATACGAACTTGTGTGGAATACCAGTTTCTTTGTGAGAATGAGCG
Organism: Nicotiana knightiana; assembly: GCA_005239525.1. Classification (NCBI taxonomy): domain Eukaryota; kingdom Viridiplantae; phylum Streptophyta; class Magnoliopsida; order Solanales; family Solanaceae; genus Nicotiana; species Nicotiana knightiana. The sequence goes on along the minus strand of ML423192.1, from coordinate 2,701 downwards.
AATTATTTCAATATGTAAGTCCTTAAATTATACTTGATTCATAGTTGAGTGGGTTGATTGGTTGCTTTCTTTGGTTTGCTAGAAAGACCACATGATTTGCAAAGGGATGTTAAAGTCCTTAGATTTTGAGTTGGCACATAAAGCGAGTCATAGTAGGGACTGTGTTCGAGTCGATTTTTGAGGCTAAGATTATAAAGAGTACGCAATTATTTAAATAGTCTTGGCATGATTTAAAAAATTGAAGGAAAGTGTGGATAATGCATATGCTGGGTTCTAAGCATCCACATAAACCTTTTGCCATTGGTGTGATGCTAGAGTATGTTTTGAAATGTTTTTCTTAACAAGAAAGTTGAGATCAAATAAAATGGAATTGAGCAAAAATAGATGAAGAATTGTTAAACTGCTCCAGAGACTTGCAGATGCGAGAATGAGCTCGCATCTGCAGAATAGGAGAAATTGCAATACCCCTTTCAATTTCGACTTCTTTGAAAGGTGAAAGAGTAAGAAGCTAGACCGACTTTCTTTTAAATTATAAGCAGCATGATTGCATATGCGGACAATCTCGCATTTGCGAAGGCGCATCTGCGCTCAGTTGTGTGCACCTGTGAGTGCGCTTCTGCATTGAAATGTCTGCCTCTATGGAAACCCAACTTCCCACGATACTCCACGCTTACGAGCATATTTCTTCATCAATGGAACCACAACTACGAGTACTCTTCTGTAGGTGCGGCCAACGGGCTTCAGCTTTGACAAACTTGGTATTTCACATTTTTTCTATCTCAAACCCATAGATACACGACCTAGCTCATTCGAAGTGGATATTTGGATGCCTTTAAGACATATTTGAGTAGAAAATACATGTTTTGAAGCTAGGGTTCTTGTACACATACTTGAGACTTGATGGTTTAAAGACTTTTGTTGAGAAATTCTTGACCATTTTTACTTTCTTCATTTCCTTGCTTTTTATTGAATATCTAAGTGTGTAATTTTTTCCAATACCTGAATCTTGTTTATGGGAATATTCATTATTAAAGTGTGGATTAAGTCTCTCGTGGTGCTTATGTATTGAATGATTTTTATTAATATTGAAGTGAGTTAATTATTTCCTTAATTATTCTTATTTTTAATGTTTCCTAAGGGATTAGTTAATCCTAAGACTTTCCCATTAACTTTGAATTAATCTTGAAAAAGGTAATTCGGGGTTAGGAAAGATTAAATAACAAGAATTTGGGTGTTAACTCTAATTTTATTGATCCTACCTAAAGATAGGATTGAACTACTAGTAGCCACACTAGGTGCACTTAATCTCTTAATTATTTTAGGGATAATTAAGTTAGAAAGTCTTTTTAGTCTTCGGAAGAAGCTAATAAAAAAACTATTATCCGAGTTTAATTAACATAATCTCGCTCATATTTGTAAAGTTGTAAAATACATTAGATTTTTACTTGAGTTTCATTCCCCGTGTATGTGTGCTTGTAGTCATTGATCATTTTACTCGCTTCCTAGGTTAGTTTACATTTTCACATTTAGACATAAATATTTCCTCAACACCCTTATTTATGTTTGGCATAGCATAATAAGTGATAATTCTCTTACACGCCTAATTGTCTACATATTATTCTCTGTGGGATTCGACCCCGACTCATAGTTAGGTATATTATATTGCATGTCACCGTGTCCGCTTAGTTTTGAGTGGTGGATTTGGACCTCGTCTAAATTGGCGCCATTACCGGAAAAAATTTGGTACATTTAGGTTTTTTGATAAATAAACGTACGTGTTTTTGTCCAAACTTATGAATATTTGTGTAGCTATTTTTCTTATCTTTGTCTATATTCTTAATTATTTTCTTGTTTATTTTCTTTATTTTTTCAAATGGCATCATATAACAAAAATTGGTCGGATGATAGTTGTTCATACTTTGATGACCCTTGTCCTTATTGTGGAGGACCATACTCATGCCAAAATTGTTTAAATTATCCCAGAGCAGATTGCACGCACAATCAAAAACCCATGAGTGGAGTATATGTGATAGGCGTGGTGATCAAAATGGTCATTTGGGAATTTGTTCTAGTTTTTCCTCCCTTTCCCCGAACCTCCACTATGACGATTCTACTTTTAGCTTTGTCATTTTTAGGGATTTGGAAGAAACTGAGCTTGGGAAAAACATAGAGTTCAAACTCATGATGAAGTGCCTACTTGAAGAAGGAAACAAGGAGCAAAAATCCTTAGAGGAGATCTTGGAAAATAGTCTCCAAAATGGTTTGGAGCTTCACTTTGAGGAATCTAAAGTTAAACATCTGCCAACTAATTTCATGATTGTTAAGAAAAATATGTAATTAGAGTCAACTGGTGTAATTGGAAAGATGGTTGAAATTGGCTCTAGTTCGGGGGAAAAAGAGGATGTCAAAATTCGGAAAAAGTTGCAAGTTGGGAGGTTGTTAACTCATTCTAAAATTTTATGAACTTTGGAATTATATGGTGATATGAGAATTGAGCCATGTGGAAGTGCAAACAAGAAAGAAAAAATACATAAATCTCGCAATTTAAATATTAAAGAACGCAAAATGACATCCCTCAAACGAAAGCCAAGAAATGCAACATGACGAACTTGAAGTTTGGCTTGATTATTTACTTACCACCTGTTGGTTGATTTCCCAATGCACACGCAAGTGTACGTGGTCGACAAGTAATATAGGAATT
>ML423191.1:3477-16720 GCA_005239525.1 Nicotiana knightiana | reverse complement strand
CCCTAACCTAATAAAGAACTTAGCCATTTTTATCATCTTCATGAAACCGTAACAGCAAATCCTCTTCTTCATTATCATTCTTCACACGCCAGAGAAGCCCCTACACAAAAAAGAGAGCTTCTGCCGCACACCACCCATCTCCGTTCAAAAACGGCCACCACCCTCAACCAACAACTCTCACAGCTGCCGGACAGACCACTTCCCATCCAAGAAGCAGTCGCCGGACCTCACTGTTGCTTCCCCCTTCTCCCTGAACCTAGCCGAAGACACCCTCAAATCCAAGACCCAGCGACCCCGTCATCTTCTTCTACAAAATAAAGACAGTTCCAACTCCAACAAGAAATATCGTTAAAATTTTTTCTTAACTTCCTTTGCCGTCTTTCGTTGATGGTTCAAGTCAGTTTTTGGTTTGTCAAGTTCGAGTTCGTCGGAGAGATCTAAGTTTCTCCAGAATTTTTTTTTCAGTCCGTCGCCTGCTGAGGTTCTGTTCGCGATCTGTTTCTTGTGAGCTTCAAAATTGTCCAAGCATTTGAATTTTAAATTTAATTAAAAGGTCCGCTTCTTTTTACCATTACTTTGGCAGAATAATTTTTATGTGGCATTTGTTCGTTTCTACGACTACATGTATGGTGAATTATCTATCGTTTTTCTTCTGTTATTATGTTTTATTCAACATTGTTTCCATAATCAAGTTTGTTCCAATAAGGTTAAAGTTGAGATCTACAATTTCTTTTATGATTTATTTAAATTGGTTATTTAGTTTGGAGTGTTGCTTAAATAAATAGCGGGGCCTGTTTGTTCTCTGTTCTTCATGAGATATTATAAGATTGAAGAAGTTAATTGTTTAAGATAAAAAAATTTTGAAATTGGATAAGCAATCTAGAAATAGGGAATTAATTCATATTTATGTAAAAAAGAAGAAGAAAGAAATAAAAGAGAACAAGTTTTCAAATTGAATCATTTCCTTAAATTTGTGCTTGCATAGGATTGTGTGCAAATCTGCTTGTTTGCCCTTTTTTAATGTGACATAATTATGATTTTAAATTCAATATCGAGGTATGCGTTCGCGCAACGTCGGCCAAAGAATTGCAAAATGTGTACATGTTCGCGTGATACGAGTACGTTTAAAAATGAATACCCACCTAAATGCTTAAATGCGATCTTTTTTATAACTAACGTGATTATGTACACGTTCGCGTGATTTGATCTCGATTTTATAATAAATTCAAGGTACGTGTTCGCATGACTTTGGCAATTTTTTCTTAAATAAACCAAATGTCGCGAGTTGTGTACACGTACGCGTGGCATGATTTTCGGCACACTAAACTAGACTGGTATACGTACGTAACTCACATTAAGGTGATCCTTTAGATAAATCAAACAATAAAAGCGGTAAAGAATATAAAAAATGCTTATAGGTATAAAAATAAGTAATTAAACAATGTAGGCCAAGTTTAATCATTAAGCGACCGTGCTAGAACCACGAAACTCGGGAATGCCTAACACCTTCTCCCCGGTTAACATAATTCCTTACCCGTATTTCTGGTTCATAGACAATTTAAACAGAGTCAAAAACTTCCTCGGTTTTGGATTTCAATAAATAAATGGTGTCTCGGAACACCGTAAAAATCCGGGTGGCGACTCTGAATAAAATGAATAAATCCCAAAATCGAATAATGTCACTTAAATTGGAAAAACTCCCTTATCCCATATCCCTTTTGGGAAAAAAGAGGTGTGACACTACTCTCTGCTCCTCGACCGATAACCCTCGATCCTGCGAGCAATCGCTACCACAAGTTGATAAGGAGTCCCTATCTCCACTTCTCGGGCCATGTTTGCCCTAATACCTGGATGCAACACAGCTACAAATCTTTGCACTCTCTCTGCGTCAGTAGGAAGTATCATGAGTGTGTGACAAGACAACTTAGAAAACCTAGCCTCGTAGTCGGTCACTGACATCTGACCCTGCTCCAGCTCCTCAAACTGATACCGCAGCTCTTCCCTCTCAGAGGGTGGAATATACCGGTCCGAGAATAGCCGAGTGAACTGATCCCAAGTGATGGGAGGGGAATTTGCCGGTCTGCAAGAATATAGGACTGCCACCATCTACGGGCCCTGCCCTCTAGCTGAAAAGTAGTGAAGTCAACTCCATGAGACTCCAGTATCCTCATGTTGTGCAGCCTGTCCCTGCACCTATCAATAAATTCCTGTACGTCCTCATGACGCTCGCCTCCGTAGACCGGAGGGTGCAGTCTGGTCCACCTGTCTAATAACTTCTGCGGATCACCGTCCGCAGCTGGTCTGACCTCAGGTGCTGCTGCTGCTGGCTGGAATCCGCCCACGGGCAGTGTACCCAGGGTCTAATATACTACTGCTGCATGTCCGTCAGCCTGTGTAGTAGGGGTCTGTGCTTCCCCTCCAGCCTGATATGTGGTTGGATCTGCTGGAAATAAACCAGCTTGAGTCATGGTGTCCATGAACCGCATCATATGGCCGATGACCTTCTGAAATCCTGGCGCTGTCATAAAGTCCAAAGGGATAGGACCTGCTAAGGGCACCTCGCCCTGCTCCTCAGTGATGGGATCCTCTACTGGATCCGCTAGGGGTGTAACTGGTATAGCTCTGGGATATTTCACAGCTCAACAATCACAAAAACATCAAGCAAATGGCATGCACATAGTTGAATAAGGACATCCCGCCTAGGCCAACGTAATAATAATAATTGTGCACTGCCGAAGGGTCGAACGTCACGAACCATAGATGCATCTATTAACCTGTCATGGCGTACGGACCACTCCCATGAGAGTAGGCGGAAAGAATCACTCCACTCGCAATCGCATGCAAAATCAACATCTTGCTTTCAGTCCTTTCCAAATAACAATTCTTTTAAAACACCAAATTCTCGGTTTTTCTTGAAACAAAGTTGCATACAATGAACAAAGCATATAACTCGAGTTAATGAAATTCACATGGCATCGTGTGGGCCTAACTACCCGGACATAACAATAATAGTCACTACACACGGGCTCTCGTCACCTCGAACGTACGTAGTCCCCCCACAAACAATAACACATAATCATTTATTTCACCTATGGGGAAAATTTCCTCTTATAAGGTTAGAAAGGAGACTTACCTCATGTCAAGTCTACTTCCCGGGTCAAGAATGCGCTCGAAACTCCAAATTCGTCGCCCAAGGACTCAAAACTAGTCAAATATTGCATAAATAAATCAATCTATACTTCAAGGTCCTTAATTCTCCTACTTAAATGATCTTTTCAACCTAAATTGGGAAAATCTTAAAATACACCTCCGGGCCCACATGCTCGAATTTCGAAAATTTTGGAAGGAAACTATCACCCATGGCTAAGTAGAAATATTATATAATTTTTGTATGATTCCTTAACAAATTTCTTGGTAATTTCCCATTTTTGTCAAAAACCTATGTTTTACCCTAAACCCATGATTTTCACTAATTTGATGTGTTAATCTACCTAATAATTCAAGTATTAAGCTAAATTTATAGTAGGAATTACTTACCTTATAGTAGCTAGGTCGAATACCTTTCTTGCATGCTCTCAAAATCGCCCAAAGATGAAGAAAAATGTTAAAAAGTGGCTATTCCCGTATTTAAAACGAAGGTTACTGCCTACAGGATTTTCGCACCTGCGACTCTAGGAACGCGCCTGCGGTCTCGCATCTGCGAGAAAAATCTCGCATCTGCGGAGAAGCGGAAAGGGGGCCTGGATTCGCACATGCGGAGTGGAGTCCACACATGCTGCTCCGCTTCTGCGTAAAGGAGTCCGCATCTGCGGAAATGGGCAGCTCCCTCAGGAGTCGCACCTGCAAGGCTGGGACCGCAGAAGCGATCTCGCTCCTGTGACTTGCCCTCCGCAGGTGCGGTCGCACCAGGTCTAGTGCACCAGCAGTCATTTAAGGTTGGTTTTTGCCTCGCTGGATGCCCGAATGGTATCTGGGATCACCTGAGACCCCTACCAAATATACCAACAAGTCATAAACTTAATACGGACTAGCTCAATCCTTCGGAACGCCCGAAAAATGCTAAATCTAAAAATCATACCCCAAAACCTATTGGATCAAACTTAAGAACTTTAAGTTCTTGAATTCTCTTTCAATACGCCGAACCTACCTATACTACTCATAATGACACCAAATTTTGTGAACAAGTCATAAATGACATAACAAAACTATTCCCGGTCTCAGAATTCTGTTTGGATCTCGATAACATAAAAACACGTTCCAAACCTCAAGTTTGAACTTAGGGAAACCTTAATTCACTATTATGCGCCGAAACGCTCCCCGGTCATCCAAAACCCGTTCCAAACACACTCCCAAATCTGAAATCATCATACGAACCTACCAGAACCTTCAAATCTCAATTTAAAGGTCGTTTACTAAAAATATTGACCGAAGTCAAACTTGGCCTTAAAGGCCAACCTTAGGGAACGAAGCGTTCCTATACCACTCCAAACTCCTCAAAACCTCGAACCACCTGTCCCCGCAAGTCATAATTCAGTAAAAGCAACTACAAGAAGTGTCATTTAGGGGCACGAGGTTCTAGAATGCAAAATAAGTGGTCGGGTCGTTACACATCATACTCTGATCTTCAATACACGACTAATACGCATCAAGCAACCCGTTCTACACCAGCATGTACCCATTTAAAGAAATAACCAAGCAATCTCTCGGTCCGAAAATTGATACAGCCCATGGTCCTACAATCCAATCATCATTAGCAGACTCCACCACTTAGCTCGAGGCCATAAAACATCCCATCAGCAACCCAAGGTACCATATCTTCACAGTATGCCCTGAACTCGCCATGAACTCACCTTAATCACAATAGACTGGCCACCAGACAATCTTCCCAAATCTGTGCTTACCAACCATCCATATGAACCCGCCTCACAATTGCACAACTAGAATATTTAACACTACATATGTTTCTGAAGCTAGACAACACATCATGATGATAATCAAGCATCCATAGCCCGTCATAATCTATCTGCAGCATCACCGCTCATCGGCACATACCGAATACTGAGCACACAAAATCACATATGAGAGATAGAGAAGAGTCAAAGTCATAGATTTCAAGCTGAAACAAGGTCGCACTATAAGGTAAGAAGAAAGGGAATTTTCTCCTAAATGCCCTGTAGCCTCCCGAAGATAGGTATGTGTAGCGACCCGACCGGTCATTTTACATTATCGGACCCTGTTCCCCAAATGAAACTTCCCATAGAGGCTTATTGTGATTTATGACTTGCGGGGGTAGGTGATCCGGGATTCGAAAGTGTTTAGAGCAGTAAAGGAACACTTAGTTCCTTAAGGTTGGCCTTTTTGGCCAAGTTTGACTTCGGTCAACATTTTGATTAAATGACCTCGGAATCGAGTTTAACGGTTTTGGTAGCTTCGTATAATGATTTCGGACTTGGGCGTATGTTCGAAATGGGTTTTGGATGACCCTGGATCGTTTCGGAGCCCAATATCGAAATAAGAGTTTCCTTAAGTTCATATTATGGTTTGGGACGTATTTTTGTGTATCCAGGTCCGAACAAAATTCCAATACTGAGAATATTTATGTTATGTCATTTATGACTTGCCTGCAAAATTTGGCGGCATTCTGAGTAGTATAGGTCGGTTCGGCGCATTGTTATCGAATTCAAGGACTTGAAGTTCTTAAGTTTTGATTCTAGGGGTTTTGAGGTCTGATTCTGAGTTTTTGCGGTTTTTTGAGGGTTCTGAAGGCTCGAGCGAGTCCATATTATGATTTGGGACTTGATGGTATATTTGGACGGGGTCTCGAGTGGGCCCAGGTGCCTCTCGGGGCACCAAACAAGGCCAAAAACCAGCTGAAACAGTTGTTGGTGCATCTGATCTTGTATGAACGCAGGTGCGGTTGCCCAGTCACAGACGCGGGACCACTCCTATGGTCCCATCCTCACAAGTGCGACCCCCATGTGGGCTGCCAGTTCTCGCAGGTGCGGGCCCTTTACGGAGGTGCGGACTCCTTCCCGCAGGTGCGAGCCCAAGCCCTTGTCCCATTTTCCGCAGGTGCGAGATCGCAGGTGCGGTCCTTAAGCCGCAGGTGCGGAACTACCGTACGCAGTGTGTTCCATTAAAACACGGGAAATATTCATTTTCTCTATTTTTCTTCCACCATTGTCGACCTAGAGAGCTTGGGAAAGAGCCAATCCACCTAGCTACTTATAAGGTAAGTAAATTCTACCCTACTATTAGTTTAATACATGAATTACTAGTTAAATTAACTACTTAATTAGTGAAAATCAAGGACATGGGTAGTAACCTAGGGATTTCAAGAATTTAGAGAATTACCCGTGAATTGGCTATGAAATCATACAAAAATCATATATTAACGATCTTTAGGTTATGGGTGAGTGTTTCCTTCGAGAATTTTCAGAATCCGAGCATGCGGGCCCGAGGGTGAATTTTGGGATTTCTTCAAGAATGATGAATTGACTAAATAAGTAGGAGAATTCCGTGCTTTGAATATATTTTGATATATTTACGTAATGTTTGATTAGTTTCGAGTCCTTGGGAGACGAGTTTGGAGTTTCGGGCGCATTCTTGACCCGGGGAGTAGGTTCGACGCGAGGTGAGTATCCTTTCTAACCTTGTAAGAGGGAACTGTCCCCCTAGGTGATTTAAACGGCTATGTGCTAAGGTTTGTGGGGGATACATACGCACAAAGTGATGAGAGTTTGTACGTAGCGACTATTATTGTTATGTCCGGGTAGTTAGGCCCACACCATGCCTTGTGTTTTCCTTGAAATGAACTATATGCTTGATGAATTAATGTTACATGCGGCTTGTTTCCCTGATATCATGGAATTTGAGAAATTTTTAAAGGAATTGTTCATTGAAAAGTAATTTATGAAGAATATTGTGTGGATTGTGTGTGCATGTGACCGCTTCGCAATATATATTCCACGAGCGGAGTGTTATTTCCCCCACTCTCATGGGAGCGGGCCGTACGCCACTGCGATATTGAAAGATACATTATGGTTCGGGTCGTTCGACCCTTGGCAATGCACATATATGATTATTATGATGGCTCAGGCCGGTTTTCCTTATCCTGTATGCGCATGCTAAATCGTAATGATTCTTTTTTTGGATATTGAGTGGGAAAATATTTTAAAAAAAGAAAAATGAAGTAGAAATTGTTTATTTACTTCCGGTATTTATTTGAATTACAGTTATCATTAATGTTTACTATTTTTATCATCCTTGTATGCCTATTACTGATATCATATCTTGTTTAATTTTGTTGGACCTTAGTGAGTGTCAAGTCGACCTCTCGTCACTACTTCTTCGAGGTTAGGCGGGATACTCACTGGTTACATATTTGTTTTTGTACTCATGCTACACTTATGTACTTAATTGTACAGGTTCTGAGGCTGGTACATCTGGTTATCAGACCGGAGCTCGATTCTGATTATAGTTGGACCTGACTTCACGGTGAGCTGCTTCTCCTGACGATCCTCGGCAGCACCATGGAGTTTCTTTTTCTTATTCCCGTCTATTTCTTTCAGACAGTGGGACTGTATATTATTTCTTTTGTATATTCTATTAGTATGCCCATAGGACTTGTGACACTAGTTCCTGGCACACACGTGGTAGATATTATGGATTACGGGTCCATATATATATTGTCTCACGCCTCCTTATGAGCGCTTTTGATTAAAAATGGCTAATTATCCTTTTCGATTTATGTTTTAAGCTTTAAAACTTTGTATATATTGGAATGCTTAATCAAATAAGAAAGAAACCCTTAGTAGATTGAGTGTTAGCTTGGCCTACCCCGCTGTTGGAACCCGACCCCGCTGTTGGGCGCCATCACGACCTGAGTTAGGATTTTGGGTCGTGAGAACATGGTATCAGAGCTCTAGGCTCAAGTAAGTCTCATGAGTCACGGGAAAACCCAGTAGAGTCTTGCGGATCGGTACGGAGACGTCTGTACTTATCTTCAGGAAGCTATAGGTTGTTAGGAAACCTCTCCTTATTTTTATTCTATCATACAGTCGATGGTTTACTAAATCTCATTCTTCTATTCTCTCACCGATGGTGAGGACGCGTGCATCCGATGTTCTGGACCTGGGAGGGGCCGCTACCCCCGTTGTCCGAGGTCGTGGCAGAGGCCAAGGGAGGGCACCGGTCCGAGGTATGGGACGAGGGCATCCCAGTTGCACCACCACCAGAGAATCCTACTATAGAGGAGCAGGGTGAGGTGCCCTCAGCAGATCCTGCTCCAGTGGAGTTTATGACGGTGCCAGGCTTCCAGGAGATCATGGGCCGTATGATGCGGTTTATGGACACCATGTCCTAGGCTGGTTTATTTCCAGCAGATCCTGCCACATTTCAGGTGGGAGGGGGCCCAGACTCCTACCGCCCAGGCTGCAGGTCAGGCAGCAGCATTACATCATAACCCGGGTACATTGCCCGTGATTGGGGTCCAGCCTGTAGCAGCAGCACCTGAGCCCAGACCAGCTGTGGACGGCGATCCGTAGAATTTGTTGGATAGATGGACTCGATTGCACCCTCCAGTCTTCGGGGGTGAGCAAGGCGAGAATGCCCAGGATTTTGTTGACAGGTGCAGGGACATGCTGCACAATATGAGGATATTAGAGTCCTGTGGAGTGGACTTCACTACCTTCCAGTTAGAGGGCAGAGCTTGCAGATGGTGGCAGTCCTATATTCTCAGCAGGACAACAGATTCTCCTCCTATCACTTGGGAGCAGTTCACTCAGATGTTTCTAGACAGGTATATCCCACCCTCTGAGAGGGAAGAGCTGCGGTATCAGTTTGAGCAGCTGGAGCAGGGACAGATGTCAATGACAGATTATGAGGCTAGATTTTCAGAGTTGTCTCGCCACGCACTCATGATATTACCTACTGATGCCGAGAGAGTTCGGAGATTTGTAATGGGGCTGCACTCAGGTATTAGGGAAAACATGGCCTGAGAGGTGGAGATGGGGACTCCCTATAAACTGGTGGTCGAGATAGCTCGTTGGATCGAGGGTTATCGATCGAGAGGAAGAGGGCAGGGTCAGCAGGACAATAGAGCCAGATTCTCTGGAGATTTCAGAGGTGCCCCAGTTAGGGGCAGAGGTCAGTTCGGTAAAGGTCAGCCCAGAAGGCCTCCATATTCAGCACCCCCACCACCTCCCCGAGGTGTTCCAGCGAGGCCTCATTTTAGCACCATGCCAGAGCGTTCCTACCGCCCTCCATCCATTCGGAGTTCACCCAGTGGTTATTCAAGTTATCCGAGATCCGCCAGTCTCTACTTCATTGCTATGCCAGAGAGTACACATCGCTCTCCGGCCATTCAGGGCTCTTCTTCGGAGCAGCAGGCTATGATACCTAGAGATTGTTATGAGTGTGGGGATCCAGGTCATATGAAAAGGCATTGTCCTAGGTTCCGGGGCAAAGCAGTGCAGCAGGGTTATCAGCCTATGGGTCCAGCACCAACCGTCAGGCCACCTAGAGGTGGGGGACAGGTCGGCAGGGTTCGTCCTAAAGGTAGAGACCAGTCAGGGGGAGGTCAGTCAGCTCCTGTTCATTCTGGCGCGGCTCAGTTTTCCGGTGCTCCAGCTAGATTCTATGTTATTCCATCCAGATCAGATGCAGTGGCCTCAGACGTCGTGATCACAAGTATCATTTCAGTATGTGGTAGATAGGCATCAGTGTTATTTGATCCAGGATCCACCTATTCCTATGTTTCGGTCTTATTTGCTCATTTTCTGGATGTTCCTCGTGAGTCCTTTTGTTCTCCTATATATGTGTCCACTCCTGTGGGCGATTCTGTGGTAGTGGACCGGGTTTACCGGTCCTCTATGGTTACATTCTGCGGGTTCGAGACTCAAGCATATTTCTTATTGATTGACATGGTTGATTTCGAGGTTATATTAGGCATGTATTGGCTATCTCCTTATCATGTCGTGCTAGATTGCCATGCCAAGACAGTTACTTTAGCCATGCCCGAGTCGCCTAGGCTGGAGTGGAGAGGTTCCTCAATTAGTGCAGCTAGCCGGGTTATTTCATTCCTGAAGGCTCGACATATAGTCGAGAAGGGTTGCCTGGCTTATCTTGCTTCTGTGCGGGAGACCACCGCCGAGTCTCCGACGATTGATTCAGTTCCAGTTGTTCGAGAGTTTGCTGATGTATTTCCTTCAGACCTTCCAGGCATGCCTCCGGATCGTGCTATTGATTTCTGCATTGATCTAGCTCCAGGCACTCAGCCTATTTCCATTCCCCCATACCGTATGGCTCCGAAGGAGTTGAAGGAGTAGCTTGAAGATTTGTTGGCTAAGGGGTTCATCAGACCGAGTGTATCGCTGTGGGATGCTCCGGTTCTATTCGTGAAGAAGAAGGATGGGTCCATGCGGATGTGTATTGATTACCGTCAGTTGAACAAGGTCACCATTAAGAACAAGTATCCATTGCCGCGCATCGATGATTTGTTCGACCAGTTGTAGGGTGCTCAGGTGTTTTCTAAGATTGATTTGAGATCGGGATATCATCAGTTGAGGATTCGGGCCTCAGATGATCTGAAGGATGCTTTTCGTACGAGGTATGGCCATTATGAGTTCCTGGTGATGTCCTTTGGCTTGACTAATGCCCCAGCAGCATTTATGGACTTGATGAACAGGGTGTTCAGGACGTATATTGATTCTTTCGTCATTGTCTTCATTGATGACATTTTGATTTACTCACGTAGCCTGGGGGAGCATGAGCAGCATTTGAGAGTTGTACTCCGGACTTTGCGAGAATAGAAGTTATATGCTAAGTTCTTCAAGTGGAAGTTCTGGTTGGATTCCGTGGCATTCTTGGGGTATGTGGTATCCGGAGAGGGTATCAAGGTTGATCCTCAGAAGGTTGAGGCAGTTTAGAGTTGGCCGCGTCCTACTTCAGCTACAGAGATCAGGAGCTTTTTGGGCCTAGCAAGCTATTACCGCCGATTTGTGGAGGGGTTCTCTTATATTGCAGCTCCATTGACTAGATTGACTCATAAGAATTCCCTGTTTCGATGGTCCGACGAGTGTGAGGCGAGCTTTCAGAAGCTCAAGACAGCATTAACCTCAACACCAATTTTGTATTGCCTTTCGGTTCGGGGATGTATACAGTGTATTGCGACGCTTCGCGCGTTGGTTTGGGATGTGTGTTGATGCAGGAAGGGAGAGTTATTGCTTATGCTTCGTGCCAGCTGAAGGTTCATGAGAAGAATTACCCTGTGCATGATTTAGAATTGGCGGTTGATGTTTAGCAACCATGAGTGAATTATATGAAAGGGAGAGTTAATTATAATGCAATACGAGTGGTGAATTGATCACAACCCTGGAATATTTGTCTCTACTTAATACACAACAATACTCTCGTCACTTGATAATTAGTTCTTTCATAGAATCGTAGTATAAAATAGTTACATTCCTGGATTTTATTTTGGCTTGATTAAATAACAATTAGCGTAATTTTGCAAGTAGTTTACATAAGTCCCTGTGGGTTTGACATTCAATTTAACATTATATTACTTGCTACGACCACGTAGACTTGCGTGTGCGTTTAGGACCAATAAGTTTTTGGCGCCGTTGCCGGGGACTTGAATACAGACTACTTTCTAGTTTTTGCTTTAATTGTTTATTTCATTGAGTCTAACGTCACGTGATTTTTGCTCTAATCTCAGGAACTTCGATTGAATGCGAAGGGTCAGAAGCCAGGACAGACTTGACGGCTTTGACCCCGAACCTGAGAGAACATTTCACAGGAGGTTGAGAGAAGCAAGGGATACAGACAATATTCAGGACCTCATCCAATTTCCTGTGAACATGGCAGAGGAACAACACATGGTTGTTCAGGAGGTAGCGATGTCCAGTATTGCTAATGTTACCTCCAGCATCGTGAAGCCCAGAATCACTGGGTACTTTGAGCTGAAACAGAGCATGATCCGGCTACTTCATGCAACCGGGCAGTTTTTGGGTCTTCCACACGAGGATTCACAACAACACATTCTGAACTTCCTGGAGATTAGTGATACTTATATCACTAACGGGGTCACGCCAGATTATGTGAGGCTCACGCTTTTCCCATTCTCTCTATTGGGCGAAGCAAAGTGATGGCTGAAGGCAGAACCAGCTAATTCCATTACGACATGGGACGATTTGGCGAGAAAATTTCGGGCAAGGTTCTTCCCTTCAGGAAAGACTGCAAAGAGAAGGAGTGAGATAGTCTCCTTTAGACAGAAAATGGGTGAATCTTTATATTCAGCATGGGAAAGGTTCAAGGGGCTACTCAGAGACTGTCCTCATCACAATCAGACAAACGAGGTGTTAGTTCACACTTTCATTGAGGGGCTCTAGCCTCAAACAAAAATTATGGTAGATACAACAGCTAGAGGTTAGGTATTGGAGAAGAATTATGATGAAATATTTGCATTATTGAATAAATTCTCCAAAAGCAATCCAGGGGTTCTTGAATTAGATGTTGTATAAGCATTGTTAGCTCAAATCTCTACATTGACTAACCAAGTCAATCAGATGAACCTGATCATTAACAAGCAATAGCCTCAACCACTGCAACAAGCCCAACCAGTGCAACAGATTCAGGTATTTTGTGAAGTCTGTGGAGAGGTCACATGAGCAATCTATGACCAGCAAATCCAGAGTCTATATATTTTGTGGGTAATGTAAATCGAGGCCAAACAAATCAGTATGGGGACACTTACAATCCCAACTGGAGGAACCACCCAAATTTCTCTTGGGGTGGTAATCAAGGCAATCAAAATCAATATCGGCCGCAAGCACCTCAACAACAATACAGACAACCTCAGGCTGAACAATCATCTAGCTTTGAGTAGATTATGAAGAGAATGATGAACGACCAACTTGATTTCAATCAGAAAATAATGGCTGATCACCAGGCCCAAGCAGCAATAATGAGAAACTTGGAACGTCAACTGGGGCAACTTGCCAGTTCCCAAAATAACAGAACAGTAGGAGCTCTTCCTAGTGATACTGAGCCTAATCCCAAGGCTCAAGTCAATGCAATTACCTTGAGAAATGGATAAAATTGGATCACGCTCAACTATGTCTTGTAGAAGACTAAGCGGGCGTTGCAAATATAATCCTGGGGTATTATGCCCAGAGTCGATCCCACAGAGAATTAAACGTATCAATTGAGTCTATAAAATACTAAACTAATGTTTAATCAA